>JACJUY010000420.1:33463-47458 GCA_014220935.1 Platorchestia sp. MABIK | reverse complement strand
CACCACCTCACCAACACAGCACCACCTCACCAACACAGCACCACCTCACCAACACAGCACCACATCACCAACACAGCACCACATCACCAACACACACCGCAAGCAATGTGTGTGTGAAGGACGCTTTACTAAATCCCTGAAATGTTTAGCAAATTTGAATTTCTGACTAGTAAAGCTTAGCTTATTAGGATATATGATACGTATCTAAGCTCTAAATATTTGTCAGCTGTGAAAAATGAGGCTCATTAAAAGGGATGATGGTTGCTAGAACTGATTTGAAATTAGGTAAGCGAGTTTTTCTTTTCCAGTAAGATATATTGGGATGGCAAGAACTGCAAGAAAAAATCTGAGAACGCTTGAGGACGAAAGATTCACTTCTGAGTGAATTATTTTTATCATAAATGTATGAGTGGAATTTTTTCAGCTTTTGAAATTATTTTACCTAGAGGGTGCTTCTTTATAATGAATGAAGTGCATATTTTTTTATCTGTTTTGGCAGCCTCATCACTAAACGAAAGGCGTGATAATTCTTCCCTATGGGTTTCATTAATTTTTTGTTAAATTTATTTCACAACAATACAGCCAACTGCAAAGGCAGTGCCTATGATTAAGCGGTCTTGTACAAGCGCTCCAGTGGGTTAAGTTAACTTCTCTGATCAAATCTCCTCAGTACATTTTATTTGCTCATTTATTTTCTTCCCAAATTGAGGAAAATTTCTCTAAGAGCTCTTAACTAGCATGAAGGTAGAGAGCGAATCAAAGCTGAAAAATGGGGTATTGTTTTTCATACGTACTTCTATGAACGAGTGACGGACTACGTAGTGAATACAGCATGTTATATCTGAGCAACAAATATCAGTGTTAGGTCAAACCAATTGTCCTAATTCATTTATCCTTATTGCAATCGAATTGTACAAATATTTTTTTAGATTGGTAACCTTTTGAGAGAGTGTAACTGCGACTGAGAGTGGAACAAGCTCAATGAGTGTAAATATTTGTAAATATGAGTGTAAAAATTTCCCTTATAACCCCTTCTATCGTCTCTTTTTTATATCACCAGAGGAGCTGCTCTTACTCAGGTGAAAATATCACGAGTACTATACTGTTATCGAACTAGGATCTTTCCTGTCGTAAGTGAGAGGTTTACGCTAAATCCGTGCACCATGGAGGATAAAATTTAGTCAATTGAATCAGCATGTGTAAATATTTAAAACTTATAGAGACGGGGCAGTAGAAGGCTGCAAATAATTTCATGTCTCTGAGAAAATGCATTCATAAATTTGGGAAGCAAGCTAGAAGAGTCATAACATATCAGATGTGCACTTACTCGCACCAAATAACTCGCTCTAATTCACTGATTGAATATTAATCTTATGCATTGACCGGACGAATATCTCCTGAGTCGAGTAAAAGAAATTTATTGAAATGCCATTCCTGCCTAATTTGATAAGGATTCTCGCAAATCCAATGAATGTTTCCAATGACCTATTTAATTAAATATTCATTGTCTTGCAAGTATAATTGAAACGAGACGAGAAACTTCCACCTTCCTTCTTCGGTTGCCGCATTAAGCGCCAGCAGAGCTTGTGAAACGGTTTCAACGTTCCACTTCAAGGGAAACGGAAGCCTTTGGATGTATAGCACCTGTAAATAAGAATCCACTTAGTCCTTTAATCTTAGCAATCAACATAAAAGCTATTTTCGATCCTAGAGCAGCAGTATTTTCTCCTGAGGATCATTTTTAGGTCAATTAATTGAGAGAATTTTTTTTCTCGAGGAGACGCTCATTGACTGCGTTTGGACGGCCGCCAAGAAACTTGGTAGGCTTCATTCATCCCAGCTTTGTAAGGCAACATGCGAGGCATCTTCTTTAAAATTCATTCGGGTAGAAATCTCACGCAAAGTTAGAACAAACCTTATGTGTATTCATGAGCTAACCTTGTTTGAAATACAGGCTGTGATTTCGGAAGAGATCGAGCGTTGGAACATCGTAACATTTTGTTTATCACTGACATGCTAGGACCGTACGATCGAGAAATTGACCTTCATATTATTCATTTATTCAACTGGAAGGTTTTGATCGTTATTAGGTTAGGTAAATCTCTACGGGCCTGTAAAAATTCATCAAAACTCCGTGTATGAATTCAATTTCAAAGTTTTTTAATTAAGGAATGCCGTGGAGAGATGAATAACATGCGCAACTTTATACACCCTTCTTGTCAGCCAAGTGACGTAGCGGAAGAATGAGAAATTCACGTTTCTTGGCTTGTGTCTAAACTTTTTTAAGTGTCCAATTCTATTTCAAGAGAATCCTGTTGGGCTTCTCGAAGTTCTCGACTGGCTTGGTGCTTTAATTATAAATTTGTTTCATTGGTTTTTTTTTTCAATGTATATGCCACTAATACCATTGTGCGTTTTTTTAGCCTACGTGCAAAGGCGGTACGAGAAATATAGGATTAGTTCCATCTATGCAAGCAAATACAATGAGTAAGTTTCATTGCATGTCGTGAGTTCTGCACAAGTAAATTACGTTGTTATAATATTAGCGTCTTCTTCGCTGTACGTTCTGGTTCAAGAATGGGCACGTCTCCGAAATACAATACACCTTGCACCTGTATTGGGTATAGCTCCGTTGTAATCCCTTCTTTAATATCTGAGAATCTTGGTGGCACTTTCCTTAAATATCTCGGATGTCTCCTTAGTAATCCTTGCTTTCATTCTTGGGAAGTCTCCGCAGTACTCCCTTCTTAAGTATCCAAGATGTCTTTGCATTACTCCCTGCGTCAACATTTGGGTAGTCTCCGTAGTACTTCCTGCTTTGAAATCTAGGTCATCTCCGTAGTACTCCCTGATTTGAAATCTAGGACATCTCCGTAGTACTTCCTGCTTTGAAATCTAGGTCATCTCCGTAGTACTCCCTGATTTGGAATTTAGGACATCTCCGTAGTACTCCCTAATTTGGAATTTAGGACATCGCCGTTGTACTCCCTGATTTGAAATCTAGGACATCTCCCTGATTTGAAAACTAGGACATCTCCGCAGCACTCCCTGATTTGAAATCTAGGTCACCTCTGTAATACTCCGTGTATCAATCCCTTCAGGGGGATACAACTATTGTATCTATGGGAATTAACACTCTCTGGGGGAAAATGTGAGGGCCCGAGCTGAGAGGTAGGCCTTCTTTTTGTTGAAATAAAATATATTTTGTTATGTTAAGGACCATTTTTTTTTCGCTTCACTGCTGTCTTGTTTATCAGCACCTACTACTTTCTTCTTTAACTTTTATCTTGTTTCATGAACTTCTTTCTCAACTTTCTGTTTCTATGTCCCTTCTGCATAGATTCCTCATTCTCTTATCTCCATGCTAAATGGTGCCTTACTCCTTCCTCCCTTCTAAAGGCTCTTTTTTTCCGCGGTTAGGGAAGCATAAACTAACATATAATCTAATCTAATCCGTGCATCAATATCTAGGAGGCCTCAGTAGTACTCCCTGTGTTTGAGTTTGGCCGTGAAGCTCGTATTTCTTTCGTGATGTTGCGCGCCGCCGCTCACTTTCTGGTAAAAACCTGTCATGGGCGAGAAAATGTTACGACCCAAATGACAAATGTTCTGTGATGAAAAAACTTTAAAAAAATCAGTTTGCTTCACAAATGACGCAGTGGCTAAATTCTCACACTTCTTCTTTAACTTGATGGCATTTGAGACAAATGAGGAATTGTCTTTCGAACTACAGAGTAAAATAGTGAAAATATAGCGGCTGGTCATAAATGTTTGCCGACGTTGAAGCTTCATATGCAGTAATTTTATGATGAGACTGATTTCAATTCAAATTGATACGTGTAACCGGCAGTCATGCATCAGACCCATATGCAGAAATAAATTATGTACTGTTTATTGAAGTGGCCGAAAGGTAAACGTTAAGATGCCATGGGACAAGGTGACAAAAATTATTTGAACGGTTTTGCTTGTTGGGCATTTTGAGACGCTTCTAATGTGAGCGGAGAGAACACTTTATTTTCCTTCAAAAGACTTCCCGGCAGTTTTTCGATAGAACCAGTAGCTGCACTCTGTGGACTTTGATTCGTTAGTTTGACAATTGATCGATAATTATCCCTCCAATAATTTTTTTCCTGGCTGATGTTGATTTTAGAGGATTTCCTAATTACTGAAGAAAATCTATCCTTATACATACATCGAAACAAGACCAATCATGAGACTAGAGTACAAAAGATCAAATGACATTGAGTCAACACTATACATTAAGTTATTATACCAGATGATCAAAACTTCATCTTCCATAAAGTTAATTTAACACATTAACTGAGATGGGTTAAACTGAAATTTAACATTCAATTCAAATTTAAAGTCAGTCAGTGTTAGCAATTTCAAAAATAGCGAACATCAACTGGATCCTGCCTTCATTTAGCTTTCATTAAGTTTTCATAAAAATTGAGTTAGTGACTGCAGGTCGGTCAGCAGCATTGTGAAAATTCCCTCAGTGACCACCGGTAGGTCCCATCGCAGGAAACGTGTCAATAAAAAATGTTGCCAAGTATTGTTTCAAGATTATAACAATTTCAACGTAAATTGTAATTGAAGAGAAAGTTCTTTGAACGATCATCAAGAACTTTTAGAGAGAGTCCCCTCAGAAGGATTCTGCTATTATATCCATGGGAAAACTGCTCCCAGGGGGAAAAGTGCAGTCCCGAGCTGAGGGTTAGGTAGATCGTCTTTTTGTTGAAACAATAAGGATTTTGTTTTGTTTGGTTCACAATCTTTTTTCGGTTCACTGTTGTTCGGTATTTAAACACCTAAAACTTTTTTCGTAACTTTTATCGTGTCTCATGATCTTCTTTCTTAACTTAATGTTTGTTTGCATTGGAATCTTGGATGGGAACTTCTTTTGTGTACAAATTCTGCATTCCCTTAGTTCCATACTTATGGGTGTTTTCATCATTCTCGTTAGAACACGTTTGTTTTGGTTAGGGAGGCTTAAACAGGCTTATAACTTAATCTTTCAATGCCAGTTAATTACCGGAAAGTTAAGCTCTGTACCTCAGGAAATACGACTATTAAACAAATAATCTATCCAAATTTTCCCCATTAAACTAATGATCTAACCTAATATTAACCATTAAACTAATAATCCAACCTAATATTAACAATTAAACTAAAAATCTAACCAAATATCAACTATTAAACTGACAATTTCCCTCATCTTTCAGTGGGAATCAATTACCTGGAAGTCTCTGTACTACGGCGAGTTTAACTTCATCCGTGCGACCAAGTTACACACGAGCAAAGCACTGAGGAGCAAGTGACGAGTGTGCCAAGCATTTTACGGATGATCAACACGAGACTTCTGACCCTCACAAGTCGTAGCAAAACTCGTGAGTCGGTGACTCGATGCGAGGGCAAAAACCGACATGACATTGATTCAGGGAGCATACGAATAAGGTGGGATCCTTGGCGCATTGCGTGAGCGGCATCCACGAGCAGCTTTCCGTCCTCTTTTGCTAGGAGCTTCTCTCGCAGAGCACGCGAGCCGCGAGAGCCTGACGCCTCAATGCGACTCGCGAGTGAAATGGCGGCGATTGGAGACCAACTTTTACAGTTCGAAGTCACGATTTATTTTCAAAAAACTGTACACGCAAAATACAGCAGTACAGTGTGATATTTTTAGCTAAAACAGCTCACGCCGTCATTTCGAGCATGGGCAAATGTAAATTTGAGGAAATATCCTGAACATTGTTTGGTATTGTACTGTGTCGATGAAAACATTGTATTCAAGTTTGCTGGCGTTCAGACTTGAAACGGATGAGAATTGAAATTTTTTTTCGGAGTGCGTAAACGATAGCGAGAAAATTTAGAGTAACAGAAACTTGTACTTGCATTTTAAATTCGACATTAGGAAATTTTGCAAGGTTACCAGGTCAACTAGCACCACACCCACACCTTCTTCCACACATCCTCAGTCTGAATCCCAGTTGTCTTATTTAAATATTGCATATGTTTAATTCAAACGTTCAGAATTTCCCGTTATAGCAGTCACTTGTGTGCTTTTTGAAATACTGTTGTTGCACCCTTCAAGAGGCATAGGATAAGCAAAAGGCTTTAGTCCTGTGCTGTGGTGTGGGGACAGTATGCTGACACCATCACTTTTGCCCCACAGGGGGATTGTTAGGCTACCTAAGCTAAAAATAGGCCATCGAGACTTTTACCTACTGTTCCTACTTGGTTTCTTTGTGTGCCTTCTTCGAAATCGCTTTTTAGTCTTTCTTCCTTTTCCTTCCTGACTCACTGTCTCTATACGCCTTCTTTCCTACGTGGAACCATAGATTTTCCTTTTTTACAAGTCATACTAAAAGGTCATTTTTCTTCACTCTGTCGAGATCGCCTATGCTGTGGCTAAGGAGTCTTAAACTTCTTACATAAAGCAAGTTTCGTTTATTAGAGCCTTCCAGAGAGTGTGCTGGAAGGAATCGTCGTCCTTCAGCGCATCTTGAGAACTTAGCGCTCCTCAAGGATCCGTGGCCTACCTGAGCTACACTTAGGAGGGTGTGCTGGATTGTCTGTCCTCGTCAGTGCCTTGGGGAAGTTGCAAGATAGAATATATTTGCCACTACATCAAACTGAGTCTTTCATTCAAGGCGAGCAGTAAAAGATGTCATCTTAAATTCAAAAGCTGGGTAAAATATTGCAAGAAAATATTACTTTTCGTTGTTTCAGCGATGTCGTTGTACCTGCACTAGAAAAATCGTAGTTCTTGCTTCGCAATGGGGTAAAATACCTTGGTTTTCATGACGCAGGCGAAACTATGAAAAAGTTCGATTCATGCGTGCTCCGCTTGCCATGTTTCGTTAAGAAAGCTACAACATGAACAACTTCAAAAGCAATATGAGTATATGGGAGATTTGTTTCATAGATTTTAACGTTACTCAATGTAAATGACCGAGATAAATTGTTAAAGATTTTTTAGTTCGTCGCAATTTTTCCACAATAATTGATTTCATGGTAATAATGATCGAATTAAATTCCAGGCAAGTATTTTCAATCTGCTTTTTCACATGTTTGAAAATTTGGTACTGGATAATTCTCTGTTATCGTTCTAACTAAAGAAGAAAGAAAGGGAGTAAAACAGTGTGTCACAAATAGAGTTCACACAGAAATAATCCCCGTTGGGTTTAAAAGGTTTTTGAGTAAAGATTAAAACTTTTGCTTACACCACAGAACTGTGTGGCGCAAAGCCGTACTGAGATTGTGTCTTCGTAAGAAAATGTGACCTCTCGACCACGATGGAAGTGCTCTCGAAAGGCATAAAAACTCAAATAATTTTCGCATTACAAATAGTTGCATCATCATCACCAATTTTACTTCATAAATACTGCACAACCAAGGGGGGAAAAGTGCAGTCGCCTCCTCGTCTGTACAGTTAACTGTGTAAAATCTTTGATCATTTGGCACAAATGTTGACCAAGTCCATGGAAAGTCATTTTAGAAGCAGCTCAAAATATGTCTGTGAAAAAATCCCTTCTAAGGAATTAAGTACACACATATATGGGAATGCACATTTTAATTACTACTTCTGTTTCATCAGAGTTGACGAATAGCTTGAGGAGAAGTTCAGGTGCTCAGCAATTGAAAAAAATGAAGGCTTCATTGTCGGGGATTTTCATGTAAACTTGTCTACAACGTTGATAATGGAAGAACGTTCAAATGTGGTTCAGAATACAACAGAAGTATCGAAAGTGCATTTATTTTTGTAAATTCATTAACTAATGTTACTAAAATAAAATTATTAAATTATTTCTATTAATTTCGGTATATTCCTTAACTTATTTATTTCAAGAGGAAATTTTTAAATTATCCATGATCTGTGAGAGTCAAAATTTGCGCTAAAAATCACTGTTGATGTGATGCAACTAGAACCTGCTTTGGCTAGTATCTGAACGTGATTGGGTCACTTCCCACTCTGATAACTCAAGTTTTTTCTTCCTATTTGTTCCAAACCCAGGATATTCACTGCACATGTTCTGCGCAATTCACGTGCACTTCCAGGGAAATTTAAAAAATGTTTTTCGTGTTAATGAGACGCGTCACTGACGTTAAATTAAATTGTTGCTGTGTTTCCTTCAGAGGCAATGTCGTGACGGTATTGCGTGTGCGTGCCATCGATTCTATTTTATGTTCGTCTGCGCAGGTAGAACTCATTGTTTGATTTTGTGCAAACAAGTTCTGCTACAAACGCTACTTCGATTCAAATGGAACTACAACTTAAATTTATCAGTAATAAAATTATTTTAAGTCCGGCAGATATTTGTACCAAAATCTGTTATTGTTTGTTTGATTCAAATTAATTTCTTTGTCGTTTGCCTGTATGATACTTTTTAATCACTTCTAACTCGCTGTATTGTTCGAGAATGTTCAATACATCGAGTAAAAAACAAATAAAATTTTACCTTCTCCGCTTCTCGTGTGCATCACGCTACCTCGTCAGCTTGCAACAGTGTGTCGTTATGAACCATAACTTCAGCTCATGACTGGAAAAGGAACGAAGAAACTCAACATCGAGTTTTAAAGTTGAAAATTGTAATCCCTAAAGTTTTCTTGCACGCATTATACACACTTAATACCTATGCTTGTCTCTTTGTTGCGATTTTGAACGCCATCTAACTAGAGTAGAGAGTTTTTGTCGATGCTATTCAACAGCAAACAAAGTTTAAGATATTTCCCGGGTCTTACGTTTGCCTGAGCTCGAAATGACAGCGTGAACTGGTTCGGCTGAAAATGTTACATTGTAACTGCTGTATTGCGCATGTACTGTTTCTTGATAATAAATCGTGACTTGGAACTGTAAAAGTTGGTCTCCAATCGCCGCCATTTCACTCGCGAGTCGCATTGAGGCGTCAGGCTCTCGCGGCTCGCGTGCTCTGCGAGAGAAGCTCTTGGCAAAAGAGGACGGAAAGCTGCTCGTGGATGCCACTCACGCAATGCGCCAAGGATCCCACCTTATTCGTATGCTCTCTGAATCAATGTCATGTCGGTTTTTGCCCTCGCATCGAGTCACCGACTCACGAGTTTTGCTACGACTTGTGAGGGTCAGAAGTCTCGTGTTGATCATCCGTAAAATGTTTTCCCGATGATGGGAACTTTGGGGTTTTCTCTAAATTCAGTGTCTTTTTTGATGTTTGGGGGACGCTGCAGCATTTCGAACGTCCTCCAGATCGCTAAAACGAGATTGACGTTGCCATAAAATTTTTGATCTGGGTTTATTTCAGTCAAATTTGAAGCCGATGCAGGACAAAGCGAAGATTATTTTGTCCCAGTCGCTGAGAGCTGGAATGCATTGTACAAGATTAATGTTACCTTGAAGATATAATGTGATAGTATAAAACCCACTCATATTTGATTCATCGAAAGTTGTGAGCAAATAATCGTTGCAGTTCTTTAGCGTTGTGCAATTGCTCTCGGCTCACGCAAATAAAACATAAAGCCGGGTCACAATTGTGTGTGTCGAAAATTTAAACCTGAAAGTATTAAAGTGGAGCATTAAAGAATGGTGTTTAACTTCAAGCGCTGTTGGACGTTGAACAAAATGCAACACTTTCCTTATTTTCTCGGGAACCCTGCCTTCTCTAAAACGCTCACAGCTGATAGGATTGGATAACAGCGGTCTCTTCTCAAATTTCGTCTTCAGTACCTTCCAAAGCACTTCTTCGCGAGTTGGCAACGACTTTGGTAGAGACCTCCAGGACGCAGCAGAAGGGTGGCAGCGTATAAAGCGGTTTTGCCTTAAGATTTCATTTCCTTGAATAAGAGTTATTTCGTCCGGTGGAAATAAACGATTTTGTATAATTGACTTTGTTACCCGCAGCTCCGGGCATTTCTTGCACTCACGATCAACTCACGATGGTCATAGCTGTAAATTGTAAGATAAGAAACAGAGCATGCGTAGATGGATATCCAGTACGAGCGAGTATGAATACCGTACCCTAAATATTGTGGCTCAAAAGTACTTCACACATTTCACTGCGTTGAAACAGAATGTGTTTTTGTTTTCTGTGCCACCATCAAGTTTCATAAGCTGCGTTGTTGTTGTATTATCTCTGGCATCGAATACGTACAAATCGCTCGAAATTCATAAGTGACCTCTGTTGTATTTAAATCCTCGACAATGCTGAGCAAAAAGAATGCCATATTGCGTTCACTGTCGAGAGGCAGAATGTAGCATTCGCTCCCTTCCTGCTCCTTGAAAACGACCTTCAATACAAAATACGCTGCGCAGAAAGGGAATGTTTGGAACTAGACTCGGATTCTTCTCAGGTGTTGAATGTCAGTCCTTGGGGGAAAGAGAGAGCTTGGAAACATGATTCCTTGGTGAAGGAATTTAATATCACTCTTGGGATCTGCGAAAAGTGTTTCAAAGTGTCCATTGTTAAACTGTTGTGTAATTTTTTCAGAGTTCAAAGCCTGCGAATTATTTTGCTTTCCACTCCTAAAAGTGAAGCCTTTCCAAATGTACGTGAAGTGCGTGTATCTAAACGTGTATTGTAAAACATCGATGCCGGTGGAGAATTAAACATTTTCTTAATGGTTGGATAAGGTCGAGTAAAATCATTCAACAAAAATTGTGGCGATTACGTCCAATCTAAAATTTTTGTTATGGGATTTCCTTAAAGCATTTTGAGATCATTTAATTCAGAGATGGTCTGACTTGAATTTCTTTGATTTTTATACGTTTAATATGCTATTATTTCAGGTGTCATACTGTTTTTTTACACGGACCGTTTTGGCCATGTTCAGCGGAAGATGAAATGTCCAATTTCAAAATTATTATGTTTTCTCTCAAAATACAGTATGTCTAAAAGCGCATGATGCTGGAGACGACACGGATCTTACTTTCAAATGTACGAACTCACGTGTCGTAAAAGTGTGTATAATATACCAAATGAAGACTATAGTTCATTTATGAGCTTTGATGAGTTTTTGGTTTTTTGAATACAATTTTTAAAGAACTGAATTGGGCTTAATTTTCGTTATTTTCGATAACTAACTAGTAAACTTTTCATCTGAATTTCTCACTTCGTTGAGTTCGAGTGAAATACCAAATACTGCGAACGTTATTAAGTTATTGTTGACGTTATTAAGTGATTAAATTTCATTAAAAAAAGTTCACCGTATTAAATTCATTAGTATTTGAAATATATATTTTAATTGCCGAGATTCGGTTGTATGCTAATCAGTCAAATAAAAATGAAAATAGCAATGAAGCTAGATATTAATTCTGGGAGTACTACGAACACGCTCTAGATATTTAACAAGCGATAACTGCAGAGGGTAGATATTAAAAGAGGGGAATAATGCGATGAAGTCCTAGATGTTTTTACGGAAGGAGTTCTGCGGAGACGTCTTAGATATTAATGCAGGGAGTTCCATAATTCAGCATTTAACACCTATAATTCTCCGTATTTTTGCTTTATTTTGGTACACATTTGGCGGTACTGTATGATAGGAAGGCAAGCAGTATGGGTGATCGCGCCTCTAACTGTACGAGGGATGAGGTATGTGTCTCATGAGTTAGGTCCTTCGGGAAAAAAATGGAACAACAAGACGAACGCACTCTGTTGTGTAGTACAAGAAAACTTTAGGCAGATTATTGTTGGCTGAAACACTGGCTTTTCAAATGAGACAATGCTAGATTACAAGCATTCTTTTGCGTGCCATGGTATTTTTATTGATCAATGAAATTAACGCTCAAAATTTTAAAACTGAAGCTAAAATAGTTAGGTTAGTAAATTTGAGAATAATAATCTATAAATAATTTTGTCTCCATCCTGTAATGACCGTCAAGTTTGCTTAGAATGAAAGATTTTGTTGGTTATATCTAAAGAAGGTAAAAAAATCAGGTGTCCCCAGATGTATCGTTGGTCTAAAATTTCATTTGACTTTCATTAATTTCATTTCTGAAAAAAATACTCCTCATACTCTTCTTATATTCTCGAGTAAATTCATATGCTAGCTTTTCCGTGAAAAGTTTTTCGTGACTATTTATTTTAGAATTATTTACTCACAGTTATTATTGAAAATTAGAACTATGGTGAGAAAACATGATAGTTATCTTCAATACGAAACTAAAATGAGATAAGTTTGAGTGAGAAATTTAACAAAATTGCTCTAAAGTTTCATTACCTTCTTTATTGCTGAATGAAATCGCACGTAAATTTTGAATAAATACTTATTATCACATTAGAAAATGATCTGTATTATTAGCATGACAGGCACTTTTTTAAAGGAGCATCAATATCCTCTACCAAGAAACCCAAGGCTTTGAAAGTTCCTATCCACATCAAAGCATCACTTACTCTGCTGGTCACTGTCGGAAAGGAAACCTAAGTGACAGCGTCGCGGTCGCTTTTTTTATACGGAGATCAAGTTATATATCAAGCGAGAATGATTTAAAACTCGTAAGAAAAGTCAAATAGTTTCGTAATCGAAGAGTTTTACTATATATTCTTCCAGTAAACTACTTTTTTGAATGAATTCATGACAAAAGCATATTATTGTTGAAGTTCGAAAATCTTTTCAGTCAGTGCGAGCGCGAGGTTTCTACCCTTTATTCCAGACTGAAACTTTTTAATTCAATGCATCATTTTTCACCAACATAGTTCTCACAAACATAGATAATATATTAACTGACGTTGTGATTTTCTGTTGCTAGCGTAATTTTTTCAATCATTGATCCCCCCTTCATTTAATAATTAATTATTTTCTTCGCTAAAAAATCTTTTTTGATTTCATATTTCAAAACTTTTAAACAATTATTCTCCCACACCCATACCTCTCTCATCACATGAAAATTTGTGGGTAATGCTCAATAGGAAAAGTTTCATTTAAACTCCAGGAAATTCTAAGAATCAGGAAATGCAACAAAATAAACACATCAAAACTTTTCTCGGGACCGTTAATCCAACTTAGCATGTCCGTAGGCGGTAAAAACCATTGCCGCCTACTGCCAACAACGAATCGCAGAATCACACGCAGAAACAACTCACAAGCTTAGAGATGCTATCTGTGATCTCACGAAACCTTGATCCCCAGTGTTCATCTAGCGACGCTCTTGCTTTCCTGGAACGCTTTGCAGCGTATCTGTTGAAAATATTCCGAAAGGAATTAATTAACGAATGATGAAAGATGAGTTATTCAATCCATCTTTTTGACGTGAATGAGCGTTATCGTAACGTTCCATTACCAGGATTTTATTTTGTTTAATGCTCATCAGTGTCTCTCACTTATTAGAGGTGCAGAATATTAATTGGCAACTAAACCGTGCATATGAAAAGCCTTTTTTCCCTGTACCGGTGGTATGAAAATTTTTAGTGTAAGGTAATTAGGCAAGGAGATGTTGCGATTCCACGAACCGAAACAGGCAACCTAGAACTAAGGGGTACAGAGAGACCAGACCTATTCGTGAACGAGTGTTATGATATTTTACCATTAAAAATTAACCATTTTCTTGCATAGTTTGAGAGGTAGAATAGTTCACTTTTAGTCGTGTTAAGCAGCTTTATTAATAATCATTTTTATTCTTTCATTCTTTATGTGCCAAACTCGTGCTAAAAGGCTGCGAGGTTTCGTGAACAGTTGAGCCACTGCTAAAGTTTGACGAGCGTGAAACAGTGAGCACGTGATGAATATTTCTGAAGAAAACTGACGTATATATGAAATATGCGTTATTTGGGTTAATGAATCTAATAATACTAATGACCAACTATTTGTAATGTCTGTGGCTTCTTTTTAATATAAACAGAAAAGCGAAATTTGCTCTTACGTGGGGTAGGAAAGTCGTTTTTTAAAGTCGACTCCCCTGCCTAACGCTAATCTCAGTGCAATAAGTAAACCTCGTCAGACGTTCAATCAAATGCTCGTTAGTTCTCTTCAAGATTTCATTTCCTCCAAGTGAGTTGTTCGAATGCGCGCTCAAACGCAACTTTTGTT
>JACJUY010000420.1:0-32994 GCA_014220935.1 Platorchestia sp. MABIK | reverse complement strand
GCTAAAATTTCATGAAAGTTGAGTTTTAAAAATTTTGCATTGGAAGATACTACATTTATTCCTGTGGAGACTTTTTAATTTCATCGACAGAAGGAAGTGTGCACAAAAAATATACCCCGTTTCTCATCAGCCAATGAGTATGGAGTACAAAATCACTAGTAAGAGCTAGAAAATTTATGGGGACTTCCATCCTTCATGGGATCACGAAGTTACTGAAACATACGCATATTGCCAGCAGCTGGGAAAACTGCAGTAGCCTTTTGTAGCAAAACAGCCACGAAAAAACGGAGTTTTTAATTTTTATTTCGTAGAATCGCGCTCGATTTCATTTGTAGAAAGCTCATCTGAAGTCGTATCATTACTTTGAAATATTTCTGGCGCCAAATCTCGAACTCTGACTTGAACTTCGTTTTTTTACTCACAATACTTGCATTATTTCATGGAACGTACAAATCCAAGTCTAACTGAAAAGCTTTAATACATGAAAACATTTTTTGTTCTCTGCATTTGATGAAGTTGACCTGGAAGTTCCGTCTCAAAGGGACAGCACTGACAATTCCATATTTGTCTTTAGGAAAACTGGAAGTTGAAGTTAGGTGTCCAATCATGGATAAAAATCTTGCAAGATTTTTTGACACGGAATTGATGGAAGCAATAAATTTTGTAAGAGTGTAGTTGGCACATCACTTGCACAGATTTATGGAGACATTTTAGAGATCACTGATTACATAATTCCTTTCACATTTCATGTCCTCTCACGCGACTTGAAAATTCAGATCTTCACTGAAATTTGACGATTATTGTTCCACAAAGATGATTCATTGCTTCACTTTTGAAATGTCTAAGACAACAGCGTTGTTATGATAAATTCCTATTTAGCTGTAAAATCCACTCAATCCTTGAGTTATAGGGCACCATTATGGGCGAACCTGAACTTTCACGTTTGAAAATTGGACTGTGATTCCTAGTAAATCATTCCTTGAATAATGCTCGTAATTAGTTGAATACTGTGACTGAGGCTTATTTGTATCCGCATGGGTTGAAGTGCACTTGATACTTTGACTGCGACCACTAAATATTAAGTTCAATGCCAAACTCAAATTTAAAGTCAATTGTAGTAAACTATTTTGAAAATACCAAACATGAACTGGATCGTGCCTTTATTTAGCTTTCATTAAGTATTTTTGAAAATTGAATTCACCACTGCTGGTCGCTCAGCAGCATTATGAAAATTACCTCCGTGTACCACCGGTGGTACACGTCGCACTTACTAATTGTTCGAACTATTGGTAATCAAACGTAATTCTATTTGAATGAATACTTCAAACAATTCAAAATAATTTATTTGTGCAATAGATATATCAAGAGGATTGTTTCTCAAACCGATTACAATGGACACATTTGAATAGAGCTACTTGGGGCTCAAATAAGTTCAACGATTTCTAGGGTATCCTATCAAAGCTACAATGAGGTGAACAATAATGTTTAGAGTTAACTTACGTTGCACGCAGGGCACAACTGAATAGACTCCGATAAAATTCGGTCATTATGTTAACAACGATATTTCAAACGAAATGAGAGCAGGACATTCTGAAAAAGCGTTAGAATCAGTTTCATTCCATGGTAAACTACCCTTTCAGTTTGAAACTCTAACATCCCTGTCAACTATCAATTTACTCTGTTGCCATGAAAATAATATTGAATCATCTTATAGAAAAGAAAAATATAAATCTAGACATGGACGCGACAGACTGACCTGCGTGCAGAATGCATTTTCGTATTCAGGAGGCAATAGCTTCGGTGTTTTCTTCGGTATTTTTGTTTTGAAGAGGAAGTTGACGCCGTCTGGTTTAATGTCAAGCCACCAAGTTTCGGAGCGAATGTCCGGCAGTCCTAGAAAGGGTACGCAAGTTGGAAACTCGCTGTTTTCTATTCACGGGTCTTCTACCACCGAAAGATTTCGTATTTTCGTCTTGGAAACTGCTTATTTATGCAACGATATCAACTCTTAATTGAATTTCAGTGCTTCTATCCTAGTCGGTGAAGTCATGACTTGGCTATCAATTAAGTTACTTTCAAATTTTGAATCTTGCAATTGCAGTTACACCTGGCGTGTTGCAGATTACAATTTGTGACCCCATCCACTCTTTTTATAGTTTCAGCATTTCCTCAGATTTTCTAGATGCCATTCTTCAAACACTACGCTTGTTTGCTTCCGTTCGTTCATTGGCATTGTTTCTTCACATCGTACACTCTTATTTTGTCTTTTTTTTTAGCTTCGGTAAGTATTATCAACATTCAGAACTAGAGTTTTCCACACTGAAACTATTTTGTATCAATCTGCATTTGTCTTGTTTTGACTTCTTAAGACCGACAAATTAATATTGAGTCGAAGCTATGAGCTATTCCAGTAATGAACACATGTTTTATTAATTTTTTGATAAAGTTAGGGATAATCTAAGTTGTCTATGGCCTTACGAAGTAGTTAATTTACTTACATCGTACGATTTAGTGTCTATTTATCTATTACAAACTTGAAAGCTTTACATTTATGTCGAAAAAACTGGTTCTTGGAAGCGATCGTTTGTAATTCGATATTTTAACAGAAACCACCCCATGTAGACTAGACTGTCCATTCAGTTCGTCGGAGGCAGACGCACGGCCAATTTCTTCCAATAGTGGAGGGGATAATCTTATTAGTGGAATGAGGAGTCTGTTCAGGAGAAAGTTTGCGGTTTCCCTGCTTCAGTCCTTCCGGATAACTTTCCTAAAAGTTAGCGCACCTCACACCGCTGTGTTACAGGCACAAAACTTTCTGGTGTTCAACATGGTTTTGTTCTATAGGGCAACCAGCGTTGCTGTGGATGGAAAGGTTGACTTGTCTGCTTTACGCATTTCCGTGTCGTTCAAATATATAAGAAAATTTCGTAATTTTTGTCACAATACTGACATGGAAGAGCGTGTGACATTGGTAATATGGTACAAATTTGTTTGAAATTTGTTGATGACGTCATGTATTCAATCTTTTAATTAATTTGAAACTGATAGTGGATGTCAAAGTTGGCATGCCAATTTCTGGATACGAAATGCTGAAAATAAATATCCAAACAAAACACGAAAGCCTATTAGAAACTTACATGGAAACAAAGCGCTTGCGTGAATTCTTAAAATAATGTTGACGAAAATACCTTTCACATATCTTACATTCATCGCCTACCGAAATGTACCCTTCATTAACGTTGTAACACATTGTGCCGTGTTCGTTTTTGGGAGAATGATAACGCACTATATTGTGATCATGTTGCGAGTCTACTGTTGTTTATTTTGAACACAAATGAGAGGTTGATCTGAGTTCATTGTTAAAAAAAATTCGCCTTTCCTATTGTCAACACGCCAATTTCCTCGACCCCTGGCTAAATTGCAATGTTGGGTTTTCTTCGTATTTCTTGAAATCATGGAACTTGAAAGAAACTTCATTATAGTTCTCTTCTGTTCTCTTCATTAGCACACGTTGAATTTTTAAATTCAGTGCTTCATGTTGAAAAATTAACATATTCAGTGCTTTATGAAGACTCTCCCCTTCATCATAAAGCGAAGCTTAAAGCTTCATGAGGATTTATCAAACGGACAGTGCTTGCTCATCCGATTCTCTGAGCTAATCTCTCTTTCCGTGTCGTCAGTACTCTAGAAAGTTGGTGTTTTTGTGAAATCCTTTGGCTAACTCTGTCCTCAAGCTCCTCCGTCGACAAAAGTCAAGTTCAGTATCACTCAGCAGGCAAATTTTCGCTCCTTCAGCCTATTTCTCTACCTTGGCAACTACTCTGAGTTTTCATTCCAAATTCACGTCAAATTTCCCCAGCATTTGCCCCACACGTTCAGCGTTATCATTCCAAAAGATATATTTGCACTCTTTTCTTTTGGAGGGGTTTGCTGAACATTCCAAGCTATTTGCCGAGCTCTTTCCTTGTGGGTGGAAGCCTTGATGTTCTAAGAAGCTCACACTTGGGAATGTTTTTCGTTTCGTTGAAGTTTATGGGGTGCATTCAATCTTCCTGTAATAGCGTTGACGATATCTGCGAGCTTCTCTTGGGAGATCGTCTGAAAGCGTTTCAGGCACTGAAGGGCTTTCAGGATCTTCCTCAGTTCCATTCTACCTGGATCACGAAGAGCATCATCATCTCTGTTCTCGTTCTGTTCTGGACTTATAACACGAGCGTTTGTTCTTGACGCGCTCATTCAACTGAGTTCCTCCGCTACTCTTTTAACAAGGGTAATACTTAACCCGTTACTCAAAGTAGCTTCGCACATACTAAAAATTGTAAGACAGCAATCTACAGAGCATTTGATGGGGCGTGTTCAACTAGTACTCGTAAATGGGCATGACAATTAGACATCCAGTATACGAGGGAAAGTCTCCAACATGCAACATCATTCCGGTTCCTGTACTACATCTCTAGCTTTCGACCTCGAGTGCTCCATTCTGAGGCTCATCCTTCCCCTCGGAAACCATTGATCCTCTGCTCACAAACCGACCTCTCGTCAGCGCTGATTCATTACCCCAGTGCACGAGGGAGAGCTGGAACAGTTTTGCCACTGATTTGTAACAGCGGCACTTGGTCCAATTCAGGACGACGATGCTTTTCTTCTGTTCTCTCTAATTGATTACGGCAGACGGATGACTGGAGCAGCATTGGACATCATAATTTTGAATTTACTCTTGTTGCGAAATCCCATAAAAAGCGTTTAGCCTTGTAGTTAAGCACTTACTTTTCTTTATATTTATGCAGTGCAGGGTTTTCACTGAGACATAGTTATCGCATAGCTGAATAAATTTGATGGACGTCAATAACTTCGTCGTTAAAATGAATAGGAGGAATTCAGAGCTCTTCGTTTTGTTCCATGAGACTTAGAGCGTGACAGGACAATGACTTGTGTTTCACTTCGTCTTTATTTATTTTCTCTCACTTGTTCATATTATTTGTTGACCACGCGTCATAAAACAATGATTCATAAAGAACAATGCAATCATGTTAGCAGCCGCAGTCATTTATTGATGACGCCAAACATTGGCAGGGCAAAGTGACGTTTCAGGCACAGCAATATTGACTCAACAAACAAACGTTGAAAGAACAATTCCTGGCTTGTACTTTGTATTCACTTTTTTCTTGTTTAACAATAAACATATCTGTTTAATTTTGTTACGTTCACTCTGTTTTTTTTTTCAATTCTTGAAACGTTCGCAATGTAGGTCATACTTAAACCTCCAATATTCATGAAAACGAAAATGCATGCAAAAACAGTACATGTGTAATAAAAGCCAATACTACGGATATTTACATCTGACTCTGTTCAAAATAAAGCGTATTACTGTAATCTATGAGGACGTCAGTTTCAGTGGAATTATGCATCTCTAATGAATCAATCCAAATTCAATCAAATTTCTAATGAAATTGTCAATTTCAATTAGGAAAACGTGCACACAAGCTGCGTTACAGACTCACTTGAAACTTTTAGCTCTGCCATTTGCATCTGAAAAATTTCTCAGAGTTAAAATGTGAGATATAAATGGCGTGCCAATTCGCTAATTCCTTTTGACGACGCTCAAATGCAATGAAATGATGTAGTAGAAAACCACGGACTGAAAATAAACTTAGGGTTAAATGGGATACTAGTGTATTTGCCTAATATTGGTGTCATTTAAACAGCAATATTGTCTCGGTGCGATGGAATACGAAACAACTTTACGTACCACTTCTATTTGATTGTGAGGGAACATGGTTAGGGAAGCTTTAACTAACTTCTCTAATCTAATATGAAGAAGTAGAATATTTTTAAAAGAGTCCACTGTGCTGTTTTTTTTATCAAAAACTGAAAAGATTAGTCTACTTCCCATTGCGCTTGTAAAAATTCTTCTTCTCAATTATTATTCAGCTCTGGGAGATATTGGTTGGTATGAATTCACACGTACCCTTATTTCACTTGCTAACGGCTGAATCACTAACGTTACGCCATGTTTCATCTTCTTCGCTTGAGGTAACCACTGTTTTGTCTTTTCTTTGTTATTTATGCGTCAAGCGAGCCCCGAGTTCTTCATGGTTACGTCACCGAATTTTGAATTCTCTGTCTCTGAACTGATGGAATTGTAACAAAATGTTACTGCATCCGCACTGCAATATTAGCATGTAAAATATTATCTGTTTCATTGATATGGGTAAATCAATTTGGAAAAATTACATCATGAAAACAGTGTCGTAGGTGTAACTGGAGCCCAATATTTGCCCTGTAATTGCATTATGAGAAAAATGTGTTTGTTTGAAATAAATCAATCACATGTCATCAATCCATTACATGATAGTTGTGAAATTTTATGTCTTATGGCACGTTTTCCTAAAAGAAACTTTCTGAGAACATAAATTAACTGACGTCAAACGTACTACCGAGGTCACTAAATCTTTCAATTATCTTTTTACCCCGCCATAGTAAAATGCTATGTTCTTCGAAAGCAAATAAAACCTTTATGGAAAATTTGTTACCACTGAAATTAGTTTCTCCATCGTTCCGGAATACTTCTCCCATCATTCCGAGGGATCCTGAAGAATTTTTTCCTAATATATTGCATGTTTTCGTTGGTATCGGGCGTTCTGAAAGCAGTGGAGCAAAATCAATCGGCTTCAAACAGTGCCGCCATTCCAAAACGGTGATCACTAAGCGGAAGTCTTGATTCCGGCAGGGGCTCGTATTCCAGAGCGGCCGAGAAGGTAGCTGTTTGTGCGGGAGAAGTCAGCTCAGGCGTCCCTTCTTGCTGCTGCTGCTGCTGCCTCACCCTCGCGTCCGCCGCCCTCACCCTCGCTGCTCCCGGGCCCTCTTCCTGGCGCTCATGGCTGCAGGGCTGCCCGGGCTTTTAAAGCTGATTGCTTGGACTCTTCATGGTCTCTCGGTGAGGAGCCGCCGGGTGTTGTGGAAGAGGTGAGGAGCTTGGCGCGCGCTTCTGAAGAGATGCCCGTCGTGCCCGCTGCCGCGAGGTCGCTGCGTGTGCGTCAATGAGTCAGTTAACACGATGAATGATAACGAAGTACAAGGAGCGGCGGCTCAGGGGGATGCATGCTGATGAGTCGTCATCGCTGTGAGTTGCAGTGAAGTGCATGGAGGAGCTGGGATCGTGTGCTCTGTAAAGATTGATTCTGTAGAGGCATGAGCCCTGATATGAAGGTGCGCAATTGGCACTATTGTGAGATGAATGATTGCGTGGTTATGTCGTTGCTGAAACGTCTTTTACGTACTTGAATGGAAGCAGATAATATGAGCTAAAATAAATACAATGATTTGACAACTCATGTCGACTTGAGTGGGTGAGGTAATGAGATCTAGTTGTACCATTCAAATGACTCAAAAATTGAGACACTCGTGACTCTGAAGTTAGGAGTATAAGAAGATAAAATGAAGCCACTAATGTTTACTTAAATGCTTCGCGCAAATTTCTTTCAAAAAGCCGATGATCGCCTACTCAGAGGGTCCGAGCTTATGTACAAAGCCTTATAGAGATATGTTGTAAGTTGAAAGTTAGGGTAATCCTATTTTGGGATAAAGCTAAATTCTTGTGCCATTTTTCTGTTCAACAATTGTTTTGTTGGAAACAAAATTTAAAGGCATCTGTTATTCAAATACTAAACATTTGTGATATGCTCTCGTGAAAGAAAGTTTGCAATATCAAGCTTGCACATTTAAGTTGCAGCAAATATTGCATTCATTCTTCATAAATGATTTCCAGCTGCGCAAATTTAAATCAGACTCTCGTGCAGAAAGACAAGAATGGTATTATTTTGGAAGAAGCATTGATGTTTCTGAAAATCTTTGTCGTTGAAACATGGACACAAGACAGGGAAAATAAATTTCCACGAAACGTGTTTGCAAGCGCAGGTTTGCTTGCTTCCAAAACGGACGCTAGGATTATTTTAAGACGCTGCAATACGCGTTAACTCATCCAGTGTTTCCGGAAAAAATTGTAATTACTCTTGGAAATGAACTGAAATAAAAACTCGAACGAGAAAAACTGAGACAGACTTTCTGAGACGGATTTTCTGGCGCCTTAATTTTAAAGCCTACGTGATAGCTGCTGAAGAGTTGGTAATGTTTTAGCGATGATTGTGTTTTTGACCATGCATAGTTCTGTAGTTGGCTTCGAAATAGATTGACGGATCTGGAATTAAAGAATAATAGCACAATGATATAAGAATGTTGTAAATTAATATATTCCAGATCAGGGAGTTCCTTTACTATACAGTTTGAGAAATTAGCTAACACATATTTCTTTTTAAATTCTCAGGACAGGATCATCAGAATGGGGGAGGGGATTTGATAAAGTTGATTTACACCATACGTCAATCAAGCAATTGTTCTGAAAGTTACTGAAAATTAGAACCTTGTTGGGGGAGTAATTATTTGTGTTGTATTTTGTACTATTTCGAAACGCATGCTAGGTACGCATATTACATACAACTAATTCTGTGGAGATTATCTTTGTTCATACTACGTGCAATTCATGGCTACACGAACAAAAATATCTAGAGCGTCTGAAAAGGGATTGTTCAAATAAATAATAAATAGTAATACATAATGTCAGTATAAATGTATCACTCAAAACAAGTCAAAGACCAACCAAAATTGACCCGAGACCGAGGTAGTGATAAAGATTGAAGTACCACTTTGAGAAAGTTGCTGTAACAGTTCGTCCAGAAAATTGAATAAATACTCTTTCGGGCTGAAACACATACAGAAGATATGCTTTGATCAAACAATCTACGGCATTCACAAATCCTCCGCTCTCACCTTTAAAACAAGATGAAATTTTTCTTTTCAGCTGTTTTTTCATCCAAGAATATACAGATTATTCCGAATAATAGTACAGTCAAATTAATGGAAACTGTATTTTCCACGAAATCAAATTCGATTGACAAATAAAATAATTTTTTCTTACCCTTTGGACATATTTACATGGTAACGTTTGAATAATGTTGCATAAATCAAATACAATCAAACGTGCTCGCAATTCACTATGAGGTTCACGGTCCCATTATACCTTTATTTCTAATTTTGCATTATATCTTGCTAGGGCTGGAGGTCTGAGGCAAACAGGAGCAGGCTGTAATACGGCTGCACCCGACACGCTTTAATAACACTGTAACTTTGTTAGCCTCTGCCATTCAAGACCACGGCTGCTTGCTCACTTCTAAAGCCTCTACTCCAACTTGTGGATCAGTTTTCCTTTTAATTTGCAATTGTAGTTGTGGTCTATCCTGCAGCGCGTGTCACTACTGCGCGCTCTGTTTATGTACTCCGTATTTAAGGAATTTTGTGTTTTCTTTTTGAATTTCAAGTTCTAGACTTTTGACTTAACCCTGCAGTGCAGAGATGATGTGTCTCGTCGTGTAATTTTTTGTCCCGTTTCCGTTAGGAAGGTAAGGAAGAAAAGAGAAGCCTCTGTACAGTACATCTAAGCCATCCTTCTTTAAAGCGAACTTCGCAAGCTTCCTTCGCTTTAATTGGCTCAGTATTTCACGGAACTTTGCCTTGTACAAACTGCAGAAGCCAAGGTTTTCTTTGGCGCTAGAGAAAGAGGAAAACAGTTGATTATGATGCATGATGAACCAGATGAGAAGCCTCACTGAGCTCTGACCACACTCTTCTCATTTATTTAACTTCCTTTGAATGCCTCCATGGACGGTAGTTGTTACTCCTACTTTTTTCTGCTCGCCTGTTCATTCCAATGAACTTGGGCCTTGGATACAACGGAGCTTATTTCACAGAGCAGATTATACGAGCGTTCTAATTAGAGACGAAGCTTACTTGAAAACTTGATCAAGATAATTGATAGGTTGCGGGTTCCTCTAATGCTAGATCCATCATTATCCTGTAATTAAGAGACGAATTAATAACTGAATCCAGGATTCCATTAACAGGGTCGAAATTTGACGGAGTAGTTAATCATGATCACCTGATGCGTTTCCAGCGCTTGAAACATGCATTCAAACTGCACTTAAAGAAACAGTTTGAGGTCTTCTTTTTAAATTTGCATTTATCAAAATAGTTTAGAGGTTATTTCATCCTCAGAATGGTGAACCTTTTATTTTTAGAGAGACAGTCGTAATTAGGTTTATATTCAGAGAAGAAGCCCAAATGAGAAGCGAACGTTGCAGTTTGAATGCAAAGAGGCAACGTCAATAGCCGCTCGAACAGCTTTCGACTTTTATTAGAGCACTGAACTTCTCAGCTGAAACGAGAGCTCCAGAAGAAGTTTGGTCACTTCGTCCTAAATTATTGAACGCAAAAATAATTCAGAAACGCTGTGAAAGCCTTGAAGATTTGGCTGAAGAGCAGAGTCTGCAGCTTCAAGACATTTAGTAGCAATTCGAGTAGATGGTATGTTGTCGGGCGCTCTGCTCCGAATTGAAATGAATGCTCGAGCGGGCCTTTTCTCTTCTCACTGGGTGGCAAACCAGCAGTGAAAGTGGAGGTACTCACTCTCTAACCCTTATTGAAAATATTCGAAGAGTATTATAACTATCATTTCACGATTATTTCAGCTAAAAGAACGTTGAGGATCAAGTTTTTTTTCCAAAATAATTTGAGTTCCTGTCAGGATTTAATTACTGAGCTTTTTTCCCTGAGCGCCACGAATTTTTAAAATATCCCTGTTGCACTGTTTGTTTTTTGTTCTTAACTTTGCATGTTGCTATCGTTCCCATAATGCGTCTTCAATGAAGTTAAACTTTTAACGTATTAAACATATCAGATCAGCCTTGTTCGAAGGAAAAATATTCAACGAAAGGTCACGGGGATCATGATTTTCCTTTTCGCAATGTCCTTCAAGCGGAAAATTCCTCACGAGTTCTTTTCACTCTTTTCTTCTGGAAGACAATTCAGGTACATGGCTGCTGTGTATTCAGTAAACTGAGAAAAAATTAGCCAACTTAAAATTCGTCACAAATCCCCAGAATTTTAGCAACGGCTTGAGCTTGGGAATTCAAATAAAACTTACGCAAAGCTTCGTTAATTCGTCATTGTCTTGAAGTAATGTAAACTTACATTATTTCGCTGTGCTTTTAATTGAAAAATTTTCCATTCTAGCTTTAATCGTCATTGTCTTGAGGCGATACAAACTAACATTTTTTCGCTGTGCTTTTAAGTAAAGACTTTTCCATTCTAGCTTTCAAGCTACTTCAACTTTATTAGGTTCAAGGGAGTCTCATGAATTACAAGGAAGAATTTTGAATGCACTTTTTGAGAAGGTTTCTTGACGTTCTACGGACAGCTGCGGCAGACATATGACTGGCGAGCAAGTAAATATATTGGCCATCCTCGAGGGAGTGAGCACCCTGCAATAAATCAAACAAACTGCAATCTGCCTTTGCTCTAACACGAACAACGAAGATAAACCGTGGTCATTCTCGGCCGAGCTGCGGATGTGGACATATTTATATAAATTGAGTACAAATCCTCTTGAGAGTGTGCAGTGGGTCTCGAACACCGTCCGGGTTTTGGGTACGAAGAAATTGAAATGATAAAAAGAAATGTATTGGACACTTATCGGATTCTGCTCAAATGATTTATGAGCTTCAGAAGGGTGCACCGAATCAAAGTTTTGAGCACGAACAAGTGAAAGCCTATGGCGGTGGATTTTATTTGAATAAATGCTGCAAGGCCTCGTACTTAAAATATTGTTCTTCATGGTCTAAGTATCTGAGACATGTTTTGAAAGACAGAGCGCAAGTTGACATGATTGTTTCTCGATACGGATTGTCGCTATGTTTTCTAAAAAAGTGGAATGGGATTTCAAAATTCGTAATTAAGAAAATTTATATTAAAAATTATCCCTACCACTCATTGTGACAGCAAAATGGAGCATTTTTGAACATTATTTCATGTGATGGTGGAATTTTTTGGAGATTTATTTATTTTTTTAATCGTGTCGAAATAATGATGCACAATTTTACGGGAGTACGCTCAAAAGATGTTTATAAGGAAATTATTCATTGACAAGAATCTAATGGGGATAATTTTTTTCATCGTATTTCTGTATTTCATGATTTTCATGACCAATTTTTTTTTAATAAGATTTTTTTTCCTAATTTTACATGGCAATAGAGACTGTTTCATATTTACGTTATGTTCTATATTAAGAATTTCAAATCGTAAATAGCAAAAGCTGTCGTCAGAAATACCTGAATAATTTATGAAAGATGTGTTATATTCACAATGAATACAATTTTTTCAACTTCAGACGTGTTATGCGAAACTTTATGAAATTATCTTTATCGTGAATTATAAGCGGGTTTGCAGTGATTCGTTTTAGTTTGTGCTGCACCACTTTCACTTTCGCAAACTCTGATATTTGGAAACAATTAAATTTGTGACCAGAAGCGGGCCAAGTGGCCCACTTTTGGGTTGTCCCCAAATCGAGGGAAAGTCACGCACAGGCACCAAAGAGCCGCATTTACAGCCATCAATTTCCGCGCGCAAACATCAGTACATTCATGTCAACACAATGTTTCTGAACGTAACTTTTACTCAAGTCGTGCATCCGTGATTTGTTTGCTATGAATTATTACTAACATTAAAGCCAAGATCGCCCCTTGTTCTCACGCTATGTTGACTAGTATCTCACGAATAATAAACAATGCAATCATAGTTATATCGCACAAAGAAGTATGGCTTACGATTATACGTAATGAAATATGCACAATTCCATACACATAATTTTCTCACTTTAAATCAATCTGGAGTTCCGGTCAACCCTCGTACTTCAGATTACTGGGAAATAAATGCCAATCCAATGAGGGTCAGAACAATTTTTGAGCGGCTCACCGCGCTAGCAGCAACAACATTTTCTGGAAGCTAGTGCCAGATTCCGACAATTTTAAATGAAGAAAACTGGTGCCTGAGCTATCTTGAAAAATTTTCTTATTATTATCCGGCTGTTATTTATTGTTTGAACATTTTCCTCAGTGTCGGAAAGCTCTTTCGGAGTGAATTTGTTATAATCAATAAAATGTTCTATGGCTTCCCTTAATTGACCTTGTAATATTCTTCGTTCAAATGAAATGAGTTCAGTCAGTTGGAAACGTTGCCTGTAGCTGAGATTACGGGATTTTAAAGTTTGTTTTTCTCCATTTCCTTGAAATCTCGTTTTAGGACAAGGAATCAGAGCTGCACTGCAGGTTCTAGATGTGGTCAGACCAATGCCGCGTAGAGAGTCCTTTGGCTTGTATTCGCGGTTTATTGATATGAAGCCTACAATTTAACTTGCATTCTTAAAGCTTTTTTCTCCTCGTTCGCCATGCTTGAGATCTTTGAATGATGCTCAACTCTCTTTGTTGGTTTTCAACTAGAGCATCATTCATGATACATAGGAAGTGCCAATCATTACTTCCTATGTGCAGTACTGAGCATTTTTCTATGTTGAAGCTTATTTGCCAGGTTTCAGTCGATCGAAGATGGTTCAGGACTGCTTGAATGGTCTCTCTCGCTCGATGAATGCACTGCGACAAAATTTTAAATCATCCTTAAACATGATAATTTTAATGATTGTTGTGAGGTTAATGTCGTTAATATCGCTGTTGAAAAATAATGAATCTAGTACGCGACCTCGGAAAACCCCTGTAGTTGCTTGTGTCCAACCGCTAGATAGCTCGTGAATCGTTACTTTTCGAGTGTGACAAGTGATCCAGTTTCGTATCCATCGATAGTAGGTTTTCTAAATACCAGTAGCTTCCACTTTGAACTTTCGTGTGGAACTTTTCCAAAGCCTTTCTGAATGTTAGCATGTATGAGGTCTATGACTTTCGCAGTGTCGAAGATTCGGTTATCTTCCCTGTAGAAGTCATGTAGATTTTTGATACAGACGCGTTTTTTCCTAGAACGCATGTCTTCAATCACATTTTTGGTTTGGAGATGTCTTCCTATTTGGACTTAAGCAAGCTCTCCATGGTTTTACTGATTGCAGATGTTGGGTTGATTGGACGACAGTCGTTGGGTACTTGTTTCTTCCCTTCTTTGAAATTAGAGTGACAAATCCGTACTTCCAGTCGTGCAGAACTAACTCAGCTACGAGCGATCGATTAAAGAAGCTGGCACTGATTACTTTGATTGATTCTCTAAATATACGAGGAGCAAGGCCGTCATGTCCCGTTTATTCCGATGGATTCAAAAGGAAGAACTCTGTTTTATTTCTTCTACCGAGATTTTGTCGTTTGTTATCTGTAGCTAAATGCTTGTTTGAAGTTGTAGGCTTTTGATTATTTACACTTGTTTTTCAGCAAGTAATTTGTCAGAGTTTTAACATCTGCGTGCGTGATGTACGGGTATGTTGTACGTTGACTGGTGCCTTATATGAACACTGGTACTTTATACATATATTGGTACCTTGTACGTACATCGGTGATTCTCACTTACAGTGGTATTTTACATACACTGGGATCTTACACTTACGCCTCTACCTTATACTACATTCACTGATTCCTTATACTGATACCTACTATGTATGCTGGTACCATAAACGTTCACTGATATTTTACACACCCATTTGCACTTCATGCAAACAAATGCACCGGTACCTTTTACTACACTAGCACTTTTTCCGTTCGCTGGTAACACGTACACCTCTACCAGTTACGCACATTTGATACCTTTTAGGCTTACTGATACCTTTTAGGCTTACTGATACCTTTTACTCAAATTGGCCATGCATGCGTACAGGCTTGACGTGTGGGCTGTTATTCATACGTAGAAGTACATGAGCTCAGCAGCTACATTAAGACATGATATTGAGGTCCGCTCAGCACTATTCACTCGTTATATGGAAAGGTTTGGGCCCTGAGAAGACAATATTACACACTTAATATATTCATCTCATTTTCGCTGTTCTTAAATCGACTTAAATGCTCGAATACATTTTTATCCTTCTTAAGAAGTATGGAAAATACAATTGAGCGATACATTTCACCTGGTATGGTATCAGTTATTTCTTTTAGAGGTCGCGAAACAGATGTAATGTCATTTATTTATACTGCTACGTGAATGAGCAATTTACCTACTGATACACATGTGGGCTAATACGCGGGGGATGTGTTAAATGTTTCTTCTGACGAAACTGTTTGC
This sequence comes from Platorchestia sp. MABIK, assembly GCA_014220935.1. Taxonomy (NCBI): domain Eukaryota; kingdom Metazoa; phylum Arthropoda; class Malacostraca; order Amphipoda; family Talitridae; genus Platorchestia; species Platorchestia sp. MABIK. The sequence continues at coordinate 17,841 of JACJUY010000420.1, read as the reverse complement.
GGTATTTTATGTGGAAGATTTTCTTATTTCTCTAATGGGTGCTGAAAGCAAATTTGGTTGCTCCCTAAGGTCTTCGAATGTTGTTAAATGATCGCTGGAGATCCTAACATTCAATCCTCGATTTCTTCAATAACTTGGAAAAAGTGTGTCAAGAAAAAATGCGTGATTGCTTGGTTTAGTTTGAAGGATATGTTTATTTAATTTGAAAAACTTTCACCGATAGAAACAGATTTTCATTTTACCTAAAAAATAACCTGGGCAAACAAACCCATTATTGGTTTAATCTAACTGTTCTGTTTTCTGGCAAATTTTTAAATATTTTATCGCAGAGAATGTATCATAAATAACACTTTCATTAAAAAAGGGCGAGCAATTAAGACTTGAAATATACTTCATTCGTAAACAAGCAGCATTAACATCTTCGCCTCTGTCGTGAGGCCCAGCTGTCATCAGTATGGATGCCGCTCGCACCATGAATTTCCAAATAATTAACGCCGACGTCGTCGTAGCGCTACAGTTGTGAGCGAAAATACCAACGTCTACTTGGTTATGATGGTGCTGTACTTTTGGCCCAGATCCTAGAGTTTGAAAGTATTTCAATTAATTTTTGGCCACTTCACATCGGACACCTTGCATGCTGGCATGCTCCCAATGTGGGAGATTTAATGTGACATATAATGTGAGGGCTCGAGCTAAAGGTTAGGTAGGCTCTCTTTTTGATGAAATAGTATAGGTTTTTGTTTTGTTACGGACCATTTTTTCGGTTCACTGCTGTCCTGTTTTTCAGCACATACTACTTTCATCTTGAACTTTTTCTTGTTTCATGATCTTTCTTAGCTCACTGTTTCTATGCACCTTGTGCATAGATTCCGCGTTCCCTCAACCCCATACCAAATGGTGCCTTCATCCTTCCTCTCTTGGAACATCTTTGTCGTGGTAAAGTGAGGCTAAAACTTTCTCAAATAATAATAATAATAATAATAGTAATAATGCCTGCTGACGTGTGCTTCTGGGAATTTTCTTGAAGAAGCTCAAATTTGAAGGTTTTTTTTGAGATTAAATAGCGCGCAGTACAGTAGTATCGAGAGAAGAACATTTTTACTAGTTATTTTCCTACAAGTAAATCCGGCACCTAATGCGCATTTTTCGGCCGATAAATTCAGTGTTCGGATGCCGACTGATAAGGAGACCTAATCATGAGTCGTTTCATTTTCGAAGTATTGCGATTGACAAGGATTTAATAATGGCATTGATTCTTCAAATTGTTTTCGGTGACGTGAAGAAGAATAAACGACCGATAATTTTGTTTTAAACCATTGGTCGTTGAATTTTCCTGGAAGAACATTCTAAAGTCTCTAGCCTTGGGGTTTCCAAAATGAATTAACGCCTAGACCGATATTTTCTCGGGTTATATTCAAGGCGCCTAAGTTTTGACTACTGGTGCAAATCTTAAAATAGATTAGATAAGTTAGTTGAAGCCTCCCTAACCACAACCAAGGGTATTCCGAGAGAGGAAACAGAAGCAAATCCTCGCTGCTCACCATTTGGACAACAACCATGAGAGCGAATCCTTCACGTAGAGTTTGTTAGAATACCAAGGGCTACAAGATATTAACCATAGGTCGAGTTGCTCCATGACCAAGTATTTGGGCGCTCATGCAGAAACCACAGCCCCGAAGACTCCTCTGGCTACGCTTAAGGCTACGTAACAGGAATTCCAAATGAGGCGAGACGACGGTGCAGGCATGGAAGTTGGTCTCTAGAAGCTGTCAGTGCGTCACCTCGGCGAGCCAACACTTCACGGCTCTCATCTCGCTCTCATACGCCTCTCTTGAGGAGACTCCGAGCAATTCTGCCTTTAGTAAGTTGTGCAAACTCCTGCGGAGTTAGTGGAGTTTTCGGAGTTACGGCCCAACTTAAATGGACTGTGAATGTGATTGACTTTCTGCCTGAGAATGAAATTATTGTTCCTCAAGAGGAATAATTTAGTCATTGAAGGTGCCTACCCCGAACTTTGGTGGTTTTAGGGAACCTCAGTTGACACCTGGAGTATGCACCTGACAATGGAGGCTTCGTAGCGGATATTAATGCTGCTGAATAGATCACTGCCTTTGTCCTTGTAAAGAAAGCTGAGATGGCTGTATGTTTTACTGAAAGTTGGTATGCATTGGAACATCTCAGACGAGGGTCCTTAGGAACATTCGGGAAGATTAGAGACCCTCTTCTCCCACTCACTGACATCGAGCGGCCCGTGTTTCGAACTTACTTTACCACACCACAGTTCTGTCACTGAATACGTCATCTGTACGTGATGGCTTGAAAAATCTTGTACTTCAAATGTTTAATGAAGAATGCAATGACCAAGTTAAAAATTAGATTGGGGGTATTACTTTGAGTACACGAACTGTCTTTCAAAGTAGATCGTCGAACTTTTCCCTCACACTGACTAATACAAAACAAGTTTCATAACCAAACAGATTTCTGCTCGTTAAAAAACAATGTTTGTGTGCCATAGAGTCGAATCAGGTCGTGCTACAATCTGTTTACGTTACAAATAAAGTGAAGAACTCGGATCCGTGCTTTAATGTTGATTCTATCAACAACCTTTAACATTATTATTCTTCTACAAGTAATTTGCTGTAGTTCCATGAATTAATTGAAGCCTTCGAGTAAATGCAATTGACTATTAAAACATGGAAATTTGAGTGCTGCCCTTCTTATTCCTCAGCTATGAAAATGCACCTGACTGAAAAATAATTCGATAAAATTGCTATGCAAATACGTTGATGACCATGGCGTTAAATCGTTTGAATAACCCCAACAAAATGAGAGACAAGTATGATACTGAAATCATTCTCATCGCTATACTTAAAAATGCAACCTACTTCGGCTCCTAGTTATGGCACAATTCAACTGTGTTCTATTCATAAAGTAATTCTCCTTGGTTAACATGCTGTCAATTAGATGAGCAATGATTATGTATGAGCTGGAGGTCGGAGTGCACTAAGCACAACCTGGGGAAGTGTGATGCTTTTACTTAAATTGTTCGAGTTTTTAGTTGCAGCTCCGGTGCTGCTCCCGTACAGGAGAGATGGTAAACTGGCGGTAATTTATCGTTGACGCTGTCCCCTGAGCTTGCTTCGATGTATGTTTTGTTCGTTTTCATTCGTCCTTAAATGCGGTGCAATATTTTACGTGAACACGATGCTTCTCAGATGGGGTTCCAGGTGTCAGTTTTGTAGGTAAAGTATTGGTTAGTATGAATACACATATGTAGAAGTACAAATTATTTCTTATTGTGTCTTAGTACTATAGTTAGTTGAAAATTTTAAACCTCGATGAGAAATGTGGTTATCCGAAAGAAGCTATTTATGTGCTTGAAAAACGATTCAGTGTTTTCCTATTTACAAAGACTACACTCATTTAGTGACTATTCACAGTCGAATATTCATAGGTAACTGTTCATGGTTTATATTTTTTGTGTGACAAAATGTTTAGGTTTTTGCAAGAAAAACCTTTTCAGAGGTTTTTCTTCGAAAAAAAATCTAGACATTTGATGAAAAACTAAATTACTGTGGTCCAGATTAATACAATTATTTTGAGAATTAACTTATCTGGAAGAAATGCACTGGAGAAAGTCATCCTAAAAGTTTAAGATAAATGACTGAATACAACGTAGTATATTGTTAAACCCAGTTAATTTTCTGGTGACCATAATAAACTCCTAACTAATGGCTCACCAGAATATATCACTCTCCTACGGAATCCTCAAATCTGGGAAATAATCTTCTTCTTCCTAGCACGTCAAGCCTAACAGGACGTAAAGAAGTGTGGCACAACTTTAATGCTTCCTTCCGATTGCATAGCGCGGAAACAGTCGTTAAGTTATCTCTAGCTTATCTCCACTCGGCAGTCTAGCATCACAGAGTTCGAAGAGTCATACCGACGTACTCGAGGGCACGTTTATCAAATGGGCACGTTTATCAATTCAATAACGTTTATCAAACTGGAGACAGAATTAAAGCTAAGAGCGTAAATTCGAGGGAACACTCACAACTTACAGGAGGCCTTTGTCATAATAGTTTCACTTGTTCCAGTAAAAAATATCTAACAGCCGTAACGTAATTTTGGGCGTTCCTCTAGTTCATGATGTATCTTTTAGCCAAGTAAATTTAAGAAAGGTTTGTTGCAAATGAACATTTAGAAAATAATGTTGGGAGTCAAAAAAGGCGAAAACGAAGTTCGCTTTGCATTCCACCTTTAAAATTTTAGTTACGTATTACAAGTTAACATTGTACTCAATTATTTTTGACAGTGTCTTAACGATAACCATCTGGTAAAATACATACCACACTGAATTAACTTTTACCATCTTTTCCAACCAATTGAAAGAGCCTCCGAGAGCAAAGACGATGCTAAAAGCGTGTCGTCGAGAGAACACTACTTATAAGAAGCCTTCATTGTAATAGATTCATTATTTTCACAAAAAAGTGTTCAGCAGTTAGAGCCCCTGCTTGGTATCTGGCATGTGTCCCCTGCCGTACGAAGATGTTGACCTCCGGAGCGCAAGTTTTGCATCTTTAGACCTGACGTTGCTGGTGCCAGCTTCATGAAAAGTCATCAAAGGAGCTTAGGTCGCAGCATTTCAGATTTTTGCATTACTTTGCCAATAACTCGTTGCATTTTTTGACGTGCTCTGTTTGTAATATGAGGAACTTGGGTGTCGGCAAAACTAAGTTCAAACTTGTAATAGCTTCGAGCCTCTCAGAAGAGCCCTCATGCCTAGCCTCTTTTCCTTGAGCTGAGAGAGGCGAAGAGTAGCTCAAACTTCCATAAATATTGGCAGCGACAGCAAGAAAGTTAAATTTTCTCGTTTTCTCGAAAATATGATAGTCGGAAGCAAAGTTTCCCCTTCATGGGATCCTTTTCGCGAATTTACTCTATTGTTGCTGCCATTGGTACGTAGTTTCTTCAGCTTGAAATTGTAAATCAAATTGAGAGCGAGGAATTTTGTAGGTTCAAACAGTTCATCCTCATGGTATACGAAATCATCTTTTGTGAACCTCAACTCATGCGAACATGACTAGTCTTTATCCCTGAAGGAAATTGCTGCTTATCGACTTATTTTTATCGACTGATGAGAGGAGTTCATTTTTATAAGCGACTAAAAATTACCAGTAATTCCAGTTTTTGATTGAGTTGAACCTTGATAGTTGATTTAAGTGACTGGCGTTTATTATTATCTGTATAAGTTGTGATTTGCACGAGAAGATTTGGTCTTCACGAAAAGGAGTGTGACACAGCTTTAATACTTCCATCTAATTTAAAAGCCGGTCAACAGTCGAAAAATTCTCTTCTGCATCTCTTCCTCTCTGCCGTCCATAGCATGCCAGAGTTCGGGAAGTTATTCCGACCCAGGAATAAACAAAGACGAATTTCTCGTAGAGAAATTTGGTGTGGGAAATCATGTTTTGGGAAATCATGTGCTCGTCATAGCCGTGTGGTTAAAGGACCGCCCTTCCGTGAAGGCGTTGAGGGTTCGAATCCCAGGGCTGGGTGGCAACTTTCTCCGTTGGGTATAGGGCACAATACCCCACTCTACCCAGGTGTCTGAAACGGGTACCGGTCTTGACCGGAGGAAAGCGTCATGTCGTCCTGATGTTAGTTATAAGGTATTTGAAAAACCAATGTACAGGTTGATATGTATCAGGCTTGAATTGGAAATAAAGCATCCTGAGATGCCGATGTTTGTTTGTTTTGCTGCGAAAACATGACTCATGGATGTTATTTGATGTTCAAAGTGTTTCGAGAAAAGGCATTTAATTTTTTTATCGGTTATGCTAACCAACTCAATTTTTTTAACGCAAAGTGAAATTTCTTTGCAAATATGCAAAAGCTAATTTTCTCTAATAAGTCGTTTACCAGCGTATCATTAATATTTAACTGGTCAACTCGAAACGGCGCGAAAAATGTGGCACTGCAACTGAGTGAGGCACGGATGAATATTTTGTGATTAAATAACATGTAATGGGCAAGTCATTTGCCTTAACTTGCTGGTCAAGGAAGTTCTTAGCACTACTTGCAATTCAGGTAAGGAGCTTTTTGTAAAGGGCTGAAGCAGCAGGTTTCGTTTGATTGCAACACATAAAATCTACGGTAAATGAGTCTAATATTTCATTAACTCAAAATTTCATAAACATTATTTGCGACTCCGTTTCACGCGATGAAGTTTTTTATACTGTCGCGTGTCTTCGTGATCATCTACGAACACACATTCTTTGAGCCTTTTTAATAGTCTCTGATACTATTTCAAGCTGAGTGAGGTTAACTATTCTTGAGAAATGCTTTCGAGGAATAAAAAATAAAAAAAATACGGAATAAAAAATTGCAGCGGAAATTCCGGATTATTTCGACTTATACGGAATAAAAAATTCCGTATCATTTCCTATTCATTCACATGATCCCATACTCATATTCATAAATAAACGTTAATTAAAAGCCCTCAAAACCGAAATGAAACCTAATTTTGTACTATAAGGAAATACAGATATGTCAATATTCTTATGCATTTCATATTTTTCTTACAGAGTAATTAGTATGCGGGTGATACCGTGACTCTAGCAGCACACGCGTGTAAATCAAAGTGGCTTTTTAGCTAGTTTTCGCTTCTTAGATTTTCTATAAATGTTTTTGTGACAGTTAAGTAGAAAGTAAAAAGCTTTTGAATAATGTTCATGATTAAATCTCCAAACATGAACGTTGGTTTAACTGTCGAACTGCGATTGTCAAACCACGTTTATCCTTGTTGTGAACAGCTGATAAACATAAGTCGAGTTCTATAACAATGACAGTACGGGTTAGCTGCTCGCAAAAATGACGTAGTCGAAGTTAGTTAGCTTGGAGCCTCGCTTTAGCGCCAATTAAGTGCGATGTTTTCTGACTTAGAAACTTTAAACTTTGGCTTTTTGGTGCGCAGACTGCAAAATGTGAACAAGCTGCTCCCAGAGAGGTTCACTAGCGATAAGCTTTACTTTATTGCAGTTCTATGCTATGAGTTCCAAGCTATCTTTTGAATTTTTCCTTACATTCCGAAAAGTGAAGTCCTAGACGACGTCTGGGTCTTCCTCCCAAACTTCTTTTAAGTTGAACTTTGGGTCAACAACATAATTCTGAATTCTAGTCTTAAAACAGTTTCCAATTTTTTGGAATAAACTTGGTGTAAGGTAATTTTTTTAACTATGAATTCAAGTAGGTCGTAAGAATTTATCTTTTATGGTCAGCTTATCAGCACGAATTTAGGAACAATTTGAAGAATAAATAATTCTATGTAGGCCTTTAATTTCGATTTAGAATGAAGTACCTATTTCGTTTCTTAGTTTCCTCAACCCTAACCAAGATTTTCCCATCGAGCAAAGAAGAAAGGTTTCACTATGTATGGAATTGGAGAACGGTAAATCCATGTCCGAGTTGGTCCACACAGCCTGTGCATAGAAACAGCCAGATCGAAAAACGTCTGCAAGACAAGATGAAAGTTGAAAACAGAAGTAATTGGGGTGAAAGAAGGACTGCAGTGAGCTGAAAAAATGGTCAGTCAGGGACAATTTTTTTCGTATTTCAACGAAAGGAAAGTTCATCAGACCTTCAGCTCAGAACCTCATTTCTTCACCTTGGCCAGTAAATTCTGGTAGATGTAATAGTTGGATCCCCATGAGTGTACGGTGAGCTTATGAGAATAAGTTGTTCAGTACGTGAGATGAGAGCGATGATGACATTGTCCTATCGTTCAGCAAATCAACAAAAATTTTAATTCATTCAAATTTGAGAATGATAATTGGTTCAATGCATCAGTTGTAAAATTGTTAGTAGTTTGAATGAATTTTACAAGTTTCGTACTCATTCAAATTTACTGATGAAAGCACTGACAACCAAAATTCCTTTTTTAAATATTTTGGTTCCAACACAAATACTAATGTAGAGATGTGTAAAAACATGACAAATAAAATTTTAATTGCTATTTTTCGAGCACATGCATTTGAGCATTGCAAGTAGTAAATTCAATTTATTTATTTATTTAGGTGAATTAAATTCACTGCCAGTCAATAAATGAGGAGCGAGCTATACTGGCTTATTGACTTTTCTTTTGTTTAGAGCTTGAAGAACATTGTTGGGGGCCCGCTCCAGTTTCCTAAGGTCCTGAAGGACGCCGTAAAGGAGAGTGCGATGGATTTTAATATAATTTCAGATTATCTTAAGATGAGATAATTTCAAATTATCTTAAGGTAAGATAATTTCAGATTACCTTAAGATAAGATAATTTCAAATTTCTTAAGCCTATGACAATTTCTGAAAACTTTTATCACTCACTTAAGAAGCCTTTCGACGAAACATTTTCTTGACCGAGTTTTACCTTATAACATTGAGACAAAGCTGGAAAATTGCATCCAAAGCTTGGATTTCATGCCGTCAAAACATACAACGTGCCTATGTAGGTTTTGACAACTCAAAACTGTGTCATCGTCCTGCATTTGCAACTTTTTTTTGAACAACATACCCAAAAGAGTAAGTTTTTGTGGTTGAGTGAGCTGTCTAAACCTAAATTCCTGCTTGAAACTACAATCAATTCTCAAGTTCTGAATCCTTCAGTCTAAAATTATGAAAGTAGTCGCTCATCGAAATTTTACCTTACTAATTTTTTTGCGGTCTAGCTTCAAACTGTAATCATCAAGGTTAATGGGCAATGAAGTTAGCTTCTCCCCTAAATCAGCAGTTGGAAAGATTGAGATCAGGACTGTGACAGGTCCAAGGCTGATTCGATCCGTTTACTATCATTGCCTTCTTATTTTCGCTCGCAAAATAGTTGGAATTCGCAATCTTCGGATGAGATGTTCACATTTTTCGTGAGAAAATGACTGTTCACTTTTTCTGTATGTTTCTTAACTTTCAGTTCAAAATGCCTAATGATTTTAATCCAATAATGTGTTTAAATTGCCTTCAGCTTTTAAACGTAATGTGCATAAAAGTTAAAAATATTTCATTGCGTAATGTGCATATAAGTTTAAAATATTTCATTGCGTACGTTTGGTTCATGACCTAATCTCAGAGATTATTATGTGATAATTCATTCATTCGATTATATAATTTGCTACTACACTGACAAATAATGTTCTGATTTTTGTCTTATTCTCACCGGCATCACAAAAACGAATCACTCAGTATTCAGCCATTATTATGACTTCTCATTGAATCTTTGTTTTTCAACATCGGAGGATACGCTGTTCAATAGATGAAGTGTTTGAATTTCATCTTGAATGTCGAAAATGCCTGAGGATAAATAAGTCTGCTATCTATTCTTGTCTCTGGCTCCAAATAAGATTAGGTTGGATTTCAAGGAAACAACGGAAGCTCCGACTGCAGCAAACGGAACTCTTGAGCTGTTCGCTAAAGACAACAGCATGTATCGTGTCAAATCTACTACGGATACGTCTCAGTCTTGTATATGTATGTATACTTGTATTTAATTGAAGTGGACTTTGGTATTATTCATAATTCAATTATTAACTTTCAAACTTGACCAAAATTGGAAAAAAATGGAGAAGTAAACGCAGTATTTATCTTAATTACGCGTCTTTTTAAACATTTTCCTACTGAAAATGCTAATTTCAATTTTAAAATGAAGGTAATAGCAAAGACTCTTGATTTAAAAGACATTTTTGAGAAAAAACGAACGTTTCGACCCCAAAGGTCATCATCAGCGGATGTCTGAAAAAATACACGGAAAAATATACATTACAAATATACATTTGAAAAATATACATTTTTCAGACATCCGCAGATGATGACCTTAGGAGTCGAAACGTTCGTTTTTTAACCAAAATGTCTTTTAAATCAATGGTCTTTGCTATTACCTTCATTTAAAAGCAATGTCGAATCGTACAACCTAATTTGATACATAATTTCAATTCATAGAGCAAATCACACACTTTTCAATCCAGACATAAATTCGACCCCACTAAACTGAAATTTGTGGAAATCGCTGAGCTGGCGCAAGTGTGAAGTTCGAGGGCACTCCATGTAACTTCATGATTGAGAAACAAATACTTCGGTGTCATGCAGCCTGCTTCACAGCGCAGAGAGCGACTAGTGCCTTTGCTTTTCACAGCGCAGAGCGCGACTCATGCCGGCGTTTGAGACAACAGGCACAATATGGATGTCAAGTGGATTTGGCCGAAGCTCCAAAAACTCTGTTCGCTCATTCGAATGAATTCGGTTGTGTCGGCAATTTTGGGGAATTACTGACGAAGCGGGGTTGTTCATCACAAGTACGAATATGTTTTTTAATTTGTGGTTACGGTTTGCATGCTAGATGCGTGCAGGTTCATTACTACATCTCATTAGTATTCATGTTTATATGTTTCTTTCGTCAGTAAAATATCATTTTATTAACGCTTTTTAATTTAAACTTATCACCTATACGCGCCGTGAGCATAACAATATTTAATGATGCAGCGATCAGGTTCTTTTACAGATTTGGTTGCTTGACGTTCTATTCCATTTATAATATTTTGTTTTGAGGATAGGAATTTCCGGGGTGTAGCCGTTAGGAAATATAAATTTGTCCTTAAGCCCCACGTGCTGTAAAATTATCATTTTAACTTCATTTGACTTGAATTTTGATTTTGCTCTTTTACCACCAGCTCTATTAATGAAAGTAATCACTTCCCTTTAGTTTGCTGCTGGGAAGGGTGGCCACTCAAATCAAAGTTTCGTTAGTGTGTGATGTGCTAGGATGGAATAAAATTTTCAATTTGCTGCATTGGTGAACAGAATTACACAGTAAAGGAATGAATATTGATTAGTGTGAGAAGCTTTCTGTGTATTGTGGTTAAAATTTTTCGAAATATTTCTAATTCACATGTCTAAATCCTTCATGAAATACTAGTTTGTTTGACATAGTCTGAATGCGACAGAGATCTAGGGCACACGGATGTTCTCTTTTAAATTTTCTAGCACATGCAGGCATGTATCTAAATTCCACATGCAAGTGCCACATGGACTTGGAATTCCAAATTCCCTCACCATTTTCTGAAATATATTTAGCACGGTGATATTTTTATACGCAATAAGCCCGGATTTCTACACTTAAATTTCCAGTTGAATTTGCAAGAGCTGCCTCAAGTTGGCCGCTTCAAATCGGTGATGTGTAAGGACTGCCTCTGCGAAGGGCACAGCGATGTTGCTCTGCCGCCGTTAGCTAGAGCGGTTCATCTCATGCTTTAAAGTGGAACTGGCACGCTTGCCGTTTACTCGCTCTTTGTACTTTTTTTCTGTTTGTGACACCACCTTTTCCAGCTCGCTCGCCTTCACTCTAACATAGAAATGAGATGCTACTCTCTGCAGCCGTGTTTTACGGAAAATGCGGGGTGGAATATACTTACGAATGTTGTATACTATTAACAGTTACCTTAGGGGCTGATTTTGGTGAAGTAAATGTAAATAATGAACAACGAATTAGTGCTTTTGAACCTTGAGTTATGGAAAAACACGAAGTGAAAGCACGGAAAACCAACTACTGACAGTTTTGAATTAAAAAAGTGTACATCATGAGATTTAAACATTACATTGCTCCTCATGGGTGAAAACTATTTGAAAAAAAAATATTTTGTAGCAAATTAGACGGTGAGCTGGGCTTTAAAAAGTGAAAACTGGCACAGTCTTTTCTCTGCTTTCATTGAGTAGCCCAACTTGAAATAAAAATTAAATGCTGAGGTAACACATTGTAGCTGTTTGTAGAAGGGGTGTCCACTTTTCTCACCTTCAATGCTGAAAACTTCACTTCTATTGTTTCTGCCGAGCTTGAGAATTTGCACTCTCAATATGCAAGCAAACTGTTCTTTCCTACCCTAATTTACGCCTGTAAAAAAAGGCACACGCACTGGCGCTGTTCGTTAAATCTTAGTTTGTCCGTGGGGTGTCGTTTCACTCCACTTGTACTTAGATTATGGAAATTTTTCACAGCTGCCATCGTTCATTTTACATTAACACGTTAAATGCCACAGGTTAAACTGAAGTTTTATTTCAATTTAAAGTCAATTGTAGTAAGCAATTTAGGAAACAGAAATCATTAACTGGACCGTGCCTTCATCTTGCTTTCATTAGGGATTTGAATGAATTGAGTTAGTGACTGCAGGTTGGTTAGTAGCATTATGAATATCCCCTCAGTGACCACCGGTGGGTCCCATGGCAAGAAACGTGTTAATTTCAATTGACTAAAAGCCATCCAATCGGTTTAAGAGAGATTTTTGATGTTTCAAATTGGCTATATTTTGCCTGCAAATATTATTGACTAACTTGAATTTGCGTGAGGGATCCTGTGAGGACTTGCCACACTCCCGAGTGTTCCAGGTTGGACTCCGCGTCTAATTCAAAAACTAAGTTACTATAAATGAACACTTGAAGAGCCAATGATACGTAACTTTTCGTTGCACATTAGATGGTAATTGTACACACAGTCGTCACTGTATGAAATACACTCTATCTCGTTAGTTAAAAGAAAGAGAAATAATCGCCTCCAAGCATCTCTCCATACTCGATAGTAGATTAACTTTTGTTTATGAAAATTGTTCCCAATAAATCAAACAATTCATGTGTGGGATAAAAACTAGAAGCAACATGACTTTTGTTTTTATCACATGAGAATATCGAATGATAAAAAAAATCAATACTTGAATGTCGTTACGCGTTGAATTTTTCTTTCACTTATTAGCTTTTTTTGTGATAGTCAAGGTCCATGATGTCGTCTAAATGAGACGTCGCCGAAAAGAACACAAAGCAATTGTAATTTTGAGACCCACTCCCTTTTTTGTCCCGCCACTCATGTTGATTAAACGCGCGTTGCTCTTGAATCACTAGAGTAAATGCATTAGGAAATTATTGTCTAATGTTGTTCGACATTGACTGTCAACATTTGCTTTGAAAACTGTGCGCATTTTACGCTCTATTAAGATGCTCCTTCCTCTAAGGAAAAAGTACAGAACTAAAATGAGATTCATCAAAATCTTGCTGTTTGTATGTCAGTGCTATTGGTCACTAGATGTGTGGAGTAGAGGTTTGGTAAAGGAATCTGAAGCGCAGCGGATCCTATTGGGTGACCCAAAAATAACCGAAAATAAAGAGATGCATCTCAGAAACCGATCAAGACTCGTTATTTCAAAGAAAAATGCATAACATTAGGACTTTTTCCATGTCACATTGCATTATTTTTCTTGCATGTGGGGCTTTGCTACTTTTCACAGAATCAGTAATACTTACTTGTTACAGAAGTTTATTGCTGATTAAGATTTGCAGTTAGGCATGCCTCATCTTCCTGTTCTGTGCTTCTTTTTTTCGTTATGGAGGCCGGCGTACCGTGCAAACGACCTCCTGTTCGAGTGTACGTGTTCACGTCTCTGACGTGCTGTGCCGACCGACAGACTGAAACTTTAGCAAATTGCGGTTCCATGCAGATGAGCTTAAACTTAACTGAGTTTCTCAATGACGTTCTTTTAACCGAATGGAAACGGAGTGAACTAATCAGTAAACTAAACGGAGAAAACTTGAATAAACTAATAAAATGTTCATTTAATGATATTTCCTGTTATTGCACACGATGGAAAATATGTTATCGTCTTTCTGCACGTTAAAAATCGGGTTCCTTCCAGTTACTATTATTTTTCAAAATGCGATGGCCCCTGCTAATGGAAAACTTATGTTGCATCAACCAACACTGCCCACTGCGCTTAATTCCTAATGAAAACAAAAAACTGAAGCCTGGATCTCAAATTGGCAAAAGTCTTTTCATGGAAACACTTCTTTTCAACTAAGGAAGTAATACGCTACCTTATGATCTATTATCATTGGAACCGTAATATAATATTATTATATATAATCTAATACAATTAAAACCGCTTCTAGCTGTATTTTTCACTAATCAGGTTATTCTCGTTCTATACGATGAATGTGCGTGAATGTCAACTTCGTAAAAGAGTTCCGTTTTCATCTCTAGAAGCACTCTTTCCAAAAAGAGAATAAGATATGCTCAGAGCACCCTGACAACGTCGTGTGAACGAGTCACTCGAGAGCAGCGAGCCTGGCTGCCGTGATTTAGGACTTCCATTAGTCGATCATTAATGTGATGCGGAGCAACCGAATCGCGGAGCGTGCCAAGCTGGGGCCCTTGTCGCAGCTCTATCTCTGAATGCGGCGGTGGGGGATTCGCTTCACTGCAGCTTGCAATGCCAGCCTGTAAAACTAACGATCCGTACACGCCAACGACTGTAGTTCATTTAGAGACGTTCAGAGCGGATGATGCGCCTAGACGTATAAATGGTTAGTGTGTGTCCGGAGTTTTAGACATTCGGAGCGCCGATGCTTGAAAAAATAGTGAATGTGTGAGTGTGGAATGCAGTTTTATATCATGAGAGGTTTGGTTGTTTTTTCTTGTGGTAATTTGTTGCCACTGGAAGCGATTTGGTGTGCGAGCTTTTAGGGGTTATGATCATGTGGAAATGGATTTTGTACCTTAAATCAATAATAAGTGCTCAGAGGAAATACTGAATGTTTGTTTTTAGCAAAGGTTTTTCTTTTATAAAGTGAAACCAGTTAAAAAATTTGAATGTCAAAATTTTCATCACAGTTCTAGCAAACTTTACCTTCTATGAGACTTTATAAGTTCCTTTATACTTGAAGCATGAAGAGAAGAACGTGAATCATTCCAAACACCAAGCAAATATTTCATTTGCCAGGGGTAGTCGAAAATTTTAAATATATTTTAGCATTTGTTGCCACATTCGCTTTCTTGGAACCTTAAATGACATCCGTTTTTTATTGGATGTGCTTTATTTTATGAAATTTTGAACGTTTTTTAATTGAGAACGTCTCTTTTTAGGAAGATATAACTATTGCAATTTTGAGAATAACCATTCCCGCTGGGGAAGATTAGACACTTCGAGCTGAAGGTTAAGTAGGAATTCCTTATGTTGAAATCGGATTTTGTTTCACTACGGGCTAGTTTTTTCGGTTCTTTTCAGAGCTTTTCAGCACCTGCCACTTTTACTATCAACTCACAACTGGTGTCTTGAAATTCTACCGTTCTAATTATTTCTAAGGATATATTTTGTGGGGACAACTCCTGAATATATTCCCCATTCCCTTAATTCCATCCTAAATGGTGCTTTTCTCCATCCTCTTTTAGGAACACCTCTGTTGTGGTTAGAGGGAGCTAAACTAACTTGTTATTTATCCTAATACAATTTAGAACTCATCCAGCCGTAATTACCATTAATCAAGCTGAGCCCCGAAGTGTGGCTCCCTCAGGAATTAATTTCGTATCCGCGGGCTGCACCCGTGGATTGCAGCAATAAATATTCTCTGTCTTCTATAAGTAGGTCATGCAATGCGATGCAGAGCAGAGCTATCAGTCGGTAAGATCATCTTTTCCTCGATTGGCCATTATTTTAAACTGTCGTGCAGACTGATTTACCTATGTTCTGTGAAAGTTCCTGCATGTACATGAACATTTACGTCATTTTGCATCAGTTAGAGTACCATTTTTGAGCTTCAAAAATGCAGCGATTTGCCGGAAACTTTGTAGCACTGCATCATGAATATCTTCTTGTAAAAATTTGATTTCTATATTGATTTTCTTGCTTTTTACTTGTTTTTTGTGTTTTCTGGCTTGCTTCCTTGTCGCAACCCACACTTTGCTATCAGCAACTGCCTGAGGCTAAATTTTAACCCTGTTTTCAGTTACAAGAGAAGCCCAAACTGTAGGTACAATTTGTTTTATCGATCCGATCTATTACAAATATTTCACGATGAATATTCCCAATTTTTACTTCACGAGGTATAAACTAAATTTTATAGAATATCAGTTATGTACACAACCGCACCCAACAGAACGCAAGTAGTCTAGCTTGCAACAAAAACTGTGACGGAATAAGATACCAGCAACGCTTTATGAGAGTGGGCACTTTAACATCACTTTACCCGTTTCAGTTTTGTTTTTGAGCGACAAAAAAATAGTTATGGAGTGAACTGAATCTAAGCTATCCCTTATTTTGAGTTCTTGATTTGTGTATAACAAAGGGAAAAATGTGAGGTCCAGAGCTGGGAGTTAGGTAGGTCTTCTTTAGGTTGAAATTAAATGTTTTTTGTTTTGTACAGGACCCGATTTCTTCAGTTCACTGCTGTCCTGTTTTTCTGCTCCTCCAACTTTCTTCTTCACATTTCATCTTGCTTTATAAACTTCTTTCTTAAATTTTTGTTTCTATGCACCTTGTGCATAGATTCCGCGTTTTTTTAACTCCGTACTAAATGCTGCCTTCCTCTTTTTCAAACGTCATTGTTGCGGTTAGGGAGGCTTCAACTAACATCTAATCTAATTAATCTTGCTTTGCATGAAACAGTGCCTGTCAAATACCTCACTGAAAATTATTGATGTTGGCGCAGTTCATTCCAGTTCATTCTTAATTTTTTTCCACGGGTGCTGAGTATGTACATTTTCAAATTGTCTTTGTGACACCGTACTTCGGTGCGTGAATAAACTATGAGATAAGGAGTTTTTCTTTTTGTATAGTAGGAGGAACTGATGCAACCAATAATCCAGGAAACCACTCGGACGGCGCTGTTTCCATGCATGAAGAAACACAGACTGAATGTACAGTTGGGGCATAACTGCTGTTCTCCCATCGCAGTAAATATTATACCGAGCGGAGGGGAGAGAATGGGTAGCAGTGAGGTCCCGAATAATTGGGTCTTATTGCTCCCAGCCATTTATATTCGAACTTACTGCGCTTGCCAATGCATTTCCAATGAACCTTTCATTCAAGCTGCGTCTGGTGACATCCTCATATAAGATGAGTAGCTGCGGGTGAAAAGGTGAAGTTAAATTTTTTCAAGCAATAAAATTATTGTGCCCTTTGAGAGTTCATTTGTGTGCTAAGATTTGATACGAGAGCTTTGGCAGTGGAATGTGGGTTTTATCATTGTATGAAATCTAATTCCAAAGAGACTGATGTGTTGATACTTGAAAAGTTCATGTTCAAATTTACGTTTGCAATATCAATTTGAATTAATGTGTTGGAATATAGCTCGCTTATCCTCTATATTTTGTTCTGATTTCGCTTTTTAATTCTACTTCCGTCCGCAAAGCATCTGAAGATACGTCTTTGTATTTGAACAGTCACTTTTTTGAACAGTCTTTTATAAGTTTCAACATGCACCATTGGAATTTATCTATTAGTTATCAGTAACTGCCAGGTCTTGCAACCGTCTAATGTTTTTTTGAAAGAAGTTGAAATAAAAATAAACTCCCTGAGCTATTCTTGGCTCACCAGCGACAGATTAGTATTATTATTATACTAAATTCTCTAGCAACCAAGAAACATGTTCATAACATTTGTAAACAAGTCTGTGCTTGCTAGTGCAGCAATAAAATTCGATATTGAGCTCTCACGCGTCCTTGAACGAATTATTCTAGTCTTGGAATGTTCAGATGCCAAAAAATCTTTTCGTAATGCATGTCCTGAAGTACTTATCTGGCATCATCTTATGATCGAAATAGATCATGTGCTACTGTTTCAGCGCTCGCTTCAAATCATGCGCATGCGCTACCATTTGATGGCCGCTCTAAATTATGCGCTACCATTTGATGCGCTCTAAATTGTGCGCTACCACTTAATGTTCGCTCAAAATTATGCGTTACCATTTGATGCCCGCTCTACATTGTGCGCTACCATCTGATGTTCACTCTAAATCATGCGCTACCATTTGATGCTCGCTCCACATTGTGCGCTACCATCTGAT
>JACJUY010000419.1:210495-232602 GCA_014220935.1 Platorchestia sp. MABIK | reverse complement strand
TAACGCTATTGAGTTTAAATCTAAATGAACAAAAACTAAAAAAGCTAGTGCCTAAGCCCGTAAAGATATTTTTCCTATAAACAGAAGTTACGAATCTTTGATTTTGTTTTTCCACGGAACAGTCTAGAAAGGTAAGCTTTTGGTTGGTCTCACACTCCATCGTAAATTTCAAATTAGCGTGCTTGGAATTGATGTAGTCCAAGAATTTCCTTGCATGACACTCCTCACGGAATATAACAAAAGTGTCGTCAACATACCTCTCGTAAAAAATTGGCTTAAAGTCTAGCGGACACTCAGACAACCAGTTCACTTCATGATGACACATAAAGATATTTGCGAAAGTTGGTCCTAATGGCAGACCCATTCCTAAACCTTCTGTTTGCCTATAAAATCTACCTTGAAACATAAAGACAGAATTCAGCACAGCCATTTCGAGTAAGGTTTTAAATTAATTCACAGTCAAACCTAACACTACTTGACTATACTGATACAGGTACCCTAAGCAAATTTGTACTGTCTCATGTAGAGGCACATTAGTAAAAAGATTTTCAACGTCGTACGAGACCATAAAACAAGGGGTATCTATTTTCAAATTACTGATTTCAGCGGCAAATTGTTGAGAATTCGTAACAGTGAACTGGTTAGAGGTGAATGGATTCAAAACAGAAACAAGATATTTAGCTAGTATTATTATTTTCTGTATTTCAATTATCTTTTACAGGTGTTGATAATGGCTTGAGCTTGAACCCGAAACGTTCACTAATTAAAATGGATAGAGGTTAGATCTTAAAAGTTCAATTGCATTCTCTTAACACAAAGAAAAGTTTTGTGAAGGAGGCAGTGATGACAAGCGTGCTGTTGCAGTGGGAGCGTGGAAGAAGCGTTCAGCAGTGCAGGGGCTGATGTGTCTGATGGAGTTCTGCTGGTGGACAAGGAGAGCAGCACTCTGGCTCAGCAGATCCTCATGGACTTGGGGTACTTCAAGGAGGTTAGCTGCTCTGTCTTGATTCCTGTTCGAGTTGTAGTCACTGGTAAGGTTAACACGTTAACCGCCTTGTGAGCCACCGGTGGTAAATGGAGGGAATTTTCATAATACTGCTAACTGACAAGTAGTCACTCAATTTTCATAGATTGTTAATCGAAGCTAAATGAAGGCACGACCCAGTTAATGTTTACTATTTTCAAAATTGCTTACTACAATTGACTTTAAATTTTAGTTGAATATTGATCTTTAGTTTAACTCATGGTGGTAAACGTGCTAATTCGTGTAAAAAGACGTTCTTAACTAAAAGGAAATTTCGTTCAATTTCATGAATTGGGTTATGCATCAACTCAACAAAAATTGACTATGTGATGGTGGTAGACCTGTCTTTAAGTGTTAATTTTTTATCCCTTAGCATTTTCACCTTGCTGCAAAGGTAAATGTAATGAAATTGGAAGAGCAGTTTGAAATTAGTTAGTAAGTGGGGCTAGTTGGAGTGGATAGTGAGGCTGAATTACTCACTTAGTTACATGTACATTGCTATGTGACTTGAACAGTGCCTGGGGAGTTATTCTGTATAAGAGAAATATAATTAGATGTCATTTTAAAGGGCAAGTATTTTGCATTGTAATGGCAATGTGCTGAATAGATTATCCGTAAATCTAAAATTTATTTGGAGAGTGAGAATGAGTTAGTTCAGTAGTAGTAGGTGCTTGTGAATCAGGTAATATTTATAAAAAAGTCTTAATATTTGTGTGTTCATGGATGCTTAGACAGCGTTTAATGTGGTTGATGAAATACTTTCTTGCCTCCATCTCATTTCTATTGAGCCAATGGGATAAGATAGCCAGCTGAATGAGTTGAGTAAATAAATGTGAGTGCACTTAGCTAGGTTTTGGTAGTGATTTAATTTCAGGTAAATCACCGTCCCAGCTATTAGACCAAATCCTGATTTCTAGGCTAAAACTGAAAGCGTTTGTAATCCTTTATATTGAAAAAGTGAGACTTTCTAGAAATCAGTGTATTTCTTCCATCCAGAATTCTGATTTGGGGTTCACTGCGAGCACCATTTTCTTGACTCGTTTCATGTGTTGCAGGACATAGTGCTACGCTGGGCGACTCGAGACGCGGGCTTCGTGTCGGATTTGCCTCTGCCCTCCGAGTCGTCACTGCCCGCCGTTGTGCTGCTGCACAAGGGGCAGCAGCCGCAAGTCTTGCAGAGGACCTACTTGACTGCTGCTGAAATTATTGAAGAAGTTACTGAGGCTCTGGGACTTGATGTGCATAAACTGCCTTCTTATAAAGTTCAGTTGGAAGGTGAGGAGAAAACTATCATTGTGATGGTTATGCTGCAAAAGTGATAATCAATTTTCAAGTTGACCATACAGCACCAAAATGAAAATGAAATATCGCTTGATTTTTCCCATTAGGAAATAAGGTGGACGTAACGGGGTTTAGGGAGTGAGAAAACGAGGTGAAGTGGAACAGAACTTCGGTACCTGAATGAAGAAGAGTGAAGATATATGGGACGGAGTTAAGTTTAAACAAAAGCTATCTACTCACATGTACGGTATAGGTATTGTAGAAGTAAAGCAAGGAAGTTAAATGGTATGATGTGGAATAAATTAATGTAGAGGTAAATATGGTCTGACCTAGATAATCAAGTGGTACAGTATAGATGTAGATGCTTGAAAGATACTGTGACAGCTTGAGTATTACACCATAAAGTGGTATTGTTTGAGATCTATCATTATCCTTGAGCCATGTAAAATATGCGAGCCATTTAGAAGAGAGCTGTGAGAAGAAACTCTAGACTTTGTGTTCAAACAGCAATTTTGTGTGCTGGTATCTAATTATAGAGGCTATGTTTCTCTTTTTAAAGCAAATGGATTAAAGGAAAGTACCTTTAAAACTTGGAGAGGTGTACGGGAGAGAGCTGTAAAATACTTTTATATCATGGCCTTGTAACCAAAAAACTCAACCGACGTTGGACTGGAGGGTTGGGTATTGAAGCAATTATTTTGTTTATCTTGATCTCACAGTGATGAGTTAATGAAATATTGTGTTGTTAGATGATTTTCAGGAAACCCTTTATTAATTTTTATCAGCAACATCTTCACGTTTTTGAATTAGAGGTTCAGGTAGTGTTACAGCGTTTTGATAAGCCAGAAATCTCTGGTTTGTGAATTGGTCAACAAATTGTATATTGTTAGTTGTTAGTTTTTGTTTGCATGACATGTTCGAGATATGCATGCACATATTTTGCAATGTTTTGATAAAACTTTTGACTTTTCGTTCAACAATATCTTCCTCACTTTTTCAATTGCATTTCTTCCGATGCCATGGGATAATGTCAGGGCATAGTAATTATTTCATTATTCATGAAAACTTTTACTCTTTAGTTGTTCAAATCAAATAATATTTTGAGCATACTTTCAGAGAGTGGCACCGGTGATGACGTTGTAGGAGCGGCAGACGGAATTGATGTGAGTGAGGGCGAGCACGAGGAGTCGAGTGGCAGAGACCAGGTGTACCTCGTCGACGTGGAGAACGCAGTCGGCATCGCCTTGCGACAAGAAGTTGGGCTGCACAAAACAATATCCGGTGAACGCCTAGTGGCGCTCAAAAATTTCCTTGCTGTGCTTGCTAAGTACCTGCCTGCTCGACCCAGAGTTCACGCCTACCTGTCTGACCTCTCCAAGAGCGTAAATAAGTTTGAGTCGTCCGCAACTTATGACGAGTACGCCGCAGCACTACAAAGAGCTGACCAACATGGAGTGCTGCCTCTGGAGCAGCCGTGGGTGGGCTGCAAAGGCAGTGAGCCCCACTTAAGAGGCTTCCCTTGTGGCTTGTGGACGACGTTCCATTTACTGACTGTCAATGCTGCGGTCATTGCAGGCAGCGACGACCTCTCTGACCCTCTGGAGACTCTGTCAGCTATTCACGGCTTTGTGAAGTACTTCTTCTCTTGTTCTCACTGCTCTGAGCACTTCCAAGAGATGTACGCCGACGACGCCGTGAGCTACGTCACGTCTCACGATGCCTCCATTTTGTGGCTGTGGAAGTCTCACAACAAGGTGAACCAGCGCATCGCGGGAGCCCCTTCAGAGGACTCCAACCATCCCAAAGTACAGTACCCGACACGAGCGGCGTGCCCACGGTGCAGGTCCAGGGCCGGATCAGGCACCATCTTCAAACAGCGGGTCGTGCTGAGCTACCTGCAGAGAGTGTACTCTAAAGACGCTCTGTCCCAGGAGAGCGTGTCGCGACCCAGCAACGCTCAGGACGCGGACGGCCGTAGGAGGGGTAAGAGCTTTGATGAAGACTCGCGCCTGCTCGTGGGACTGCGTGACGCACACAGTGACAGCAGACACGTGGTTAAGGTCTTGGACGACAATGATGACGATCCTCGAACTTCTTCCCTCTTTCGGGACTTGAACGAGATCAGCACGTGCATGATTCTGTACAGCGCCTCTGCCCTCGGTCTTGCTTTGACCTACTTCGTTTATCTTATGAGAAAGAGGATTCGACGCAAGAAGTTCATTGAAATGTACAAGAATCCGTGAGTTGAACTCCTCTTTTCAGCCTGAAATCTATCTCACGGTTTCCTATCAACTGAATGACCAATCCTGTTTTTAATCCAATTTTTTTATTTGAAATGACTAATGTGTACGCTGCTTTCAACTGACAATGGTATGCTTATTTTATGTTTGTCTCCTTTACTGCTTTGTTTTTCCTACTTGCACTTCCTGTGCTCGATAAATCCCTGCCGAATTTCATTTCTGCATTAACACCGGGTTTTTGCTCTTTTGGTTTGAGTTGAGATACTATGTATATCACTTATAGCTAATTCTATGTAATGTATTTAAATTTTTTACATTTATTTCAAATTGTTTCATCTTTTAATTATATATCGTGTTTTCAATGTGTAAATATTCAGTTTATGGGTGAATATATTTTTAGTTCAATGGTAAGTTTAATTTTTCAGACTTTCGTTCTAAGCCTACAGCTCGACGAAATCCCCTTCAGGGGGATACAAGTATTGTATCTATGGGAATTAGCGCTCACAGGGGAAAGTATGAGGTCCCGAGCTGAGATGTAGGCCTTCTTTTTGTTGAAATAAAACGTTTTTAGTTTTATAGGACCTTCTTTTTTTCGATTCACTTTTCTTTTGTTCTTTTTTCAGCACCTACTACATACTTCTTTAACATCTCTTGTTTCCCAACCTTTCTTCTTCAGTTACTGTTTCCATGCGCACAGGATCTTGTGCGGGAACACACCTTGTGCATAGATTCCGTGTTCCCTAACTCCATACTGAATGGTGCTTTCATCCTTCCTCTTTTTGTACATCTTTATTGTGGTAAGGGAGGGTAAAACTTATGTATAATCAATCTATCAAGCTCGACAGAATTCAGCAAAATAGTTTATATACAAAGTGACTTTATAAAGATCAATTACCAGCGAAGAATTGCGGCTCATTTTATTGCTCACGATAAACGGCGGGAAAACCCAAAAATAATAATAATAATAATAATAATTATTGCTTACGATTTTATTTCTTATGTAAAATGGTGTGGCTGTTATTATGGTTTGCCCATCTGTGCTTGAGTCTCGTCGCAAGGACTCTTGTAGTGTGGTCACCTGAGCAAACTTTGCCTAGCGACATCGGTCGTGTTCTGAATTCCAGTGCAGTTCGGTGTTGCTTTCATCTTCTGGAGTTAGAATTGAGAATTCTGATAGAACGGCGATCTGAAAGTCGTTAAGAAGTGCGTATCGAAATGTATTTTGATACTGTGAATAACTCTCATCCACATGAATGACTTGATTTATTCCGAACAAGGTTGAGTGCGCATAAGTTGCTCATGTAGGGGCTTTGCTAATTTGGACCGTATTTATTTTGCTGGTCATTTTATTATGGAAATAATGCTTCACTAGTTTCATTGGACTGTCATATAATTGTCATTTACGTGATGAGAGATTTTGCATGCGATGAGTATGGCTTTATTTTGTTCTGTTCTTGGTAATGCATATAATTGGGTTACTAGTTGAAAATTCTTTTCAACTTTAGAAATGACGTGTTTTTACCTTTATTTTAGTGCTTAGTAAATTGCCAAACTTGAGCATTCCAAATAGCGTGTAGAGACAAGTGAGTATATGCTTTTAATTTCTAGATATTTTTTTATAGTAACAGCTGCTACATAAATATGGCATTAGAGAATGCCAGATTAGGATTTTGCATTAGCATTATGGTTGATGGATCAAAATTTTGTGGCAAACTTAGAGGAAGAGGTTCGAGAATAAGGAAGGAAGTTTAAGTACAACTTCGTGGTTCCCTCTGCTCAAGCCGCACTGCACAAACTTTTGTACGAAGAATCTGCATTTTCATGCCTTGAACGTTGCTGAGCTCGGTCGGAGTTCACCTCTCTACTCGAACATTTACGCGCGGAATTGGCATTTTTAAATCTTGTACTTTGCTGAGCTCAGTCGGAGTTTTGAATCGCTGTCTCTCATTCCGTTCTTCATGCCAGATGTGATCAAGTGGTCGGCGTCTTGGCTATAATTTTCCAAGTTCAGATTTTGCTTTGGCAACACTGCCCCGTAAACTGGTATTTGTTACTTAGTTCTTTCTGTTGTCTCTTTCGTATCGGAGAATCTTCAATTTTATTAACCTTTTTCTGATCTCGCATGCTACATTTGAACCTTTTTCGTCTTGCAGTTCTGGTTTTTTTAATTCCCAGCTCAATTCCTAACGTTCCATTTTTATCTTTGTTGTTCATATTAAATTTTGATATCTGCCCACCAGCTTGCATCACTCGTCCATTAACCCTTGTCTGTAATTTTTCTACCTCTTTGTTTAATCACGAGTTCATTTAGGGACAAGTTTTGTTCCTTAGTTTATCATTGTGCGTGGGAAAGACCTAGCCGAAGGTGAATTATTTTCCCATTAGCGTTTATTTTATTCAGTAGGCTCATCTGGAGGGTTAGATTTTGTCGCAAGTTTTTGTTTCGTAGCAAAAACATGAGTTAAAGTAGGGGTCTCTTAGCTTTATTGCTGTCGCTTCTTTCGGTTTGTGCACTCTTATTTAGCTTCCTACACAAAAGCAGCATTTTAAATGTTGAACGAGTGAATGTGCCTTCATTTCTCGACCTTCCTTGCGCAAAGTGAACGGAGAATTTATTTTTTCTACATTCTTACCATCGGAACGATCCGAAATCAGACGATGTACCAGAAAAATTAAAATACGAGCGGATCTGATCAACATGGCTAGCAGGTTTGGTAAATCTTACTGAAGGGATGTAGCTCTTGCACATGGGTACGGCTCTAATGTCCGTAAGTTAATACCTTGCTAGCGGTGTGTTTGTTGTGTACAGAAATCGCCTAGGCAGGACAAACCGTGTTTTTGAAATCCACCTTACGAGTTACAAATAGAACTCTTGTAGTGCTTCATGTTGCCTCAGCTGTGCATTGTCTTGCGTCCAAGACTTCAAGGTGGCCTTGGCATGCTCGCCTTTAGTGTTCAATTTGTTGGTACTTGACGCTTCAAGTTAATTGAGGCCTTGTTCCGTCGTAAACATTTGTATAAATTGTTGACTCCAAAATATCGTTGATTACGGAATTCGTTGGTTCTTGACGCCTTAAAGGTAATTGAGGCTTTGTTCCGTTGTAAATATTAGCATACATTATTAGCTCCAAAATGTCGTTGGTGTCGTAGTGTCAGAGTGTAAATGTCTGAGATTGAGACTACGAGCTTTTACATTCTCTTGTGTGTCCCATGGCAAATGTTGCATCATCGCTGAAATCATGGGGGGAAAACGGGATAAAAATACCGAAGGTGAATTTGCTGACTATTCAATCGGAAAACGTTTCACTCAAGCGTTTTTTTTAAATGACTAGACGTCGTCTCTTGGAAGACCAGTTTTTGTAGTTTAGTTAACTTGAGTGTGGAATTAGAAAGCCGAGTAAGAGCTAATTCGTATTAATTGACACTCAGAATTAGTTGTCAGTGCTATTTTGTGGGAATCTGGCGGCTGATGCTAACTTATACAGTATTTTTATACATCGTGACCTTAAGGAATCAAAGGGTTTTTAATTGAATGATATAATTTTTAAGATTAATTTTAGGATTAAATTGAGAATAGTTCCACCGAAAGATGCATGCCTTTCATCCCCTGTTCAAAAATCTATTAAGCAGGTGATGAGACTGTTAGGCTTGTGGCTCGAGTTATGCTAAACTCTTTTCAAAATAATTTTTGCTCAATTAGCACATTTTTGGAGAAAAATTCGTAAATTATGAAGCATAAAATGGCAATCGCAAGGTGTTCAACTAAAGTTAACATAAAATACACGATTATTACAAAACTTACCACGATCGTGGTGTTTGTGTGTTTAAATTGGCTCAGATGCTTTGGTTTGTAGTGTATCATGTTTTATCTTTTGATAGTTTCGAACGGTGAGAGAAGTTGTTAGAAAATATTTTATGGATTCTAAATCATGCGTCCCCTAAGCCTTAATGATCTCTGACCTCTCGCTATTCGCTGAGCCATCACTAATCGCTGTCTGTTCACTAATCAGTTTTCCTCCGCTAATCGCTGTCTGTTCATTAATCTCTGTCTGTTCATTAATCTCTGTCTGTTCACTAATCTCTGTCTGTTCACTAATCTCTGTCTGTTCACTAATCTCTGTTCACTAATCTCTGTCTGTTCGCTAATTCTGACGGACTCTGTTTCACTTCCCCATATGACTGTGTTACTTCTCTTGGTTGATGTGTGATACTTTCATCTTTTACTATGGTCTCTACTGCACAAGACACATTCAAGAAATGTTTTTGATAACATTTACTTCTCAATGAGTACTCGGAATGGGTTGCCTGTGAGCATTTTCTGGAGATCCTCTTATTGTGAAGTTTCATCGTAGATGGAGGCTCAAATACGCTTTGGTACGCATTCCTATATAAGCTGTTGAGATATCAGACGTTCTCATTTGCATGTGTTCCTGAGCAGGGTATCCTAACTACGTTCTGAGATTTGTTTCTGGAGTTCCGCGTGAACTTGGAAGTGTTGATTACGCGTCCGTTTGATTATCTTTCGATAGACATTTTTCTGTGCATGCACTTAAAATTTCTTGCTGAAAAAAACAAAATTGGATGCGAATATACAGTTGCAAATAGTTCTGTGTCCTCGAAGTATGCTGTGCTGCTACATTTGAGCGCAATATGCAGTCTCCTGAAAACGCCGGCGAAAGCAGGTTCTACCCAAAACAGGATGGAGATTCAGAAATACTCATGGTCTGGATTGTTTTGGCCTGAAGCGTATTAATCCTTCTCAATGAATATGAGGTAAACCAATATAGCCTTAAATACATATGCCCTTGCTGAGATGTGGCTCGACAGTCGCTGGAGTGCTAAAATCCATCCTAATTGATCCTATGTGTTTCTTTTTGGGAACGCAACAATTGTATCTATAAGAATTAGCTCTTCCCGGGTGGGTGTGAGATCCCGAGCTGAAGCTTAGGTGGGCCTATCTTTGTTGAAACAGAAGTTTTTTGCTTTGTCACGGACCATCTTTTTTGGCTCACTGCAGCCTTTATATTTTTGTTCTTCATCTGTGACTCTATTCTTCAGCTTTCATGTTGTTTAGTAAATTTATTTCAATCTTGCTGTGGTGCGCAAAGAATCCTGTGTGGCAACAGACGTGTGCCAGCATTTTCCATTTGCTGAATTCTATATTAAATGGTGCATGCCTCATTCCTTTCTCGGGAACACATTTCACGTTGTCAGGAAGGCTCATGCTAACTTTTGATCTAATCCGATCTAATTTTTGTGGGTTCCTAAATGTTTGGAAGATAGTGCTCAATATCTGCATAAAATCTTTCACAAGTAGTGTTACAATTCCAAAAGCGGAGTTACAATACCAGTGACAATTAGTAACATTTCAATAAGAGAGTAGTTTCACAATAACAGTGAGTAGTGCTACAATAACAATCAGTGTTGTGGTTGTGTACCCGAGAGGCATAAAGCTCACATTCTTCACAAAAAAAGAAAACCATAATTTCTACGCTCAGAACTGACTATTATTGACTCCAGATTACCCATTACCTTGAACACCAAATAATTTACTGTTAAATTAGATGATTTGTTCGACATAGTCTCAATATCTAGGGTTATGAGGGCTCGCTGCTGGGCGAAAAGGTTTCACGCTCTCGATGTACTCGCTCAATTGTCTTCCCCAAAAATCGAAGGCTTAGAGAAGTAGATGGCATAATTTTTCTATTCTTTTCCGTATTGGATAAGAAATACGGTGGATGACGTTAGAGAAGTTTAGTTATTTGCACCTCATATTGTAGTTCTTATTTTCCTGAAATATCATGGGGCGCGGTTGTAAATCCTGACAGCCTGAGGGGTTCTAATATATCACCAATAAATGAGCTTTTGATGACATTGACATTGAACCCGTACGTACGAACTCGGTATTTGCTTGCAGCTCAAAATTACCAGATACAGTATCATAGTCAATTAATGTCCGTTTATAGAAGAATCTAATTTAGAAATAAATCGCAAGGAGCATTTAATTTAAAAAAAAAATTGCGAGCGACTTCCCTAAGTATAAGACCACCGTCTAATTCAACTTGTGGATGGCTGTTGCATGCAGAACTCGTCCGTAAAAGGGTGGTTGATCATTTGCAGTGATTGTTGGTGGCACCTGGTCGAGGTCTTGCCTCCTGTAGCAGCTGTTTCACTGTATTTCTCCTATGTTCGATTAATGTCATTGATGTCCAATTAATCCTTTAGTCTTGGAAGTTGTGTTCTCAGCGTTATTACCCCCACCGTCATCAGACCGGTATCGGGTTGTCACCACATCAGAATGAAAAGGAGCCGCCACTCGGCAGTGAACATTAAAAATTTCTTTAGGATACAAATTCAATAAGAAAAGGAATATGTTAGGGTTATTTTTCGAAGAAAACGCCAGTGTCCTCATTGTTGGTAATTATTCAAGCTGGGAGTACCATTTTTGAAGTTCAATTTTTCTAAGTTAAACACGCATTTTAGATTTTATTAAGTGGGTGAAAGTGATAACCTTAAAGCGTTATATTCATCGACTTGGATTGAATAGTTCGTTGACTCTTCAGTTATCTTATAGGGTAATAGAAATAACTATTATCATTCTACTATCTCTTTTAAGGTTTTAAATATTTTCCGGTCTGTTTGAGCTGGTAGTGGTGCAGTATTGTTAAGGAAAATGGACCCGATCACTTTTTAATTATTGTAAGGTTGTTGACAGCTGTTATATTTTATAGATATATATATAAATGCCTTCTTTTAGTATTGATATATTTTGACGCGTGAAATTAGGAAGCTTCGGACAGTCATCTGTGGAGAAGAATTTGAGAAGAGTTTCACTGCCAACATAGATGCTCCGATGCTCCTAACCTAAGATTAACAGCTTATGTAGTGTGGTGTAAATTTACGGCAAAGTGTTTGTGTGCCAATGTCTTCCTTGCAATAGACTTGTATGTAATCATTCACCTCTTTATTTTTGTGTGCATGTGTGTTTGTACGTTTATAGCCCCGCATGTATTTCAACCTAATTCGAGTCGATTTTGAGTGATATTTGGTTATTATTTCCATTATGGTGCGGGCCAGTGTGATTGTGGAAAATGTGTTTGATATGTCATCAGGAAAGATGAAAGTGACACTGGAAATTTATACAGAATTATCTTAACTAGTGTACACGACCCGTCAAAAATGACGGGATTCGATGGTTTCCTTTGAATAAGTCTCAAGATAGGGATGACAAACAAATATATCCATCCCAATAGTACCCGCGATTAAAATATTCTTGTACTTGTGCACTGGTGAAACTCGTATCACAGATACGGTCATTAAGCATCTTTCAAATAAAATCATAGAAGCTGTTTCTTAAGAAGCGGACACTAAACAAATAATTATCCATACCAAGAGTATTTTTAGGCACGATGTCACATTATAAGTGATTGGTGCGGCGTTTTGAGTACAAGAAGCCCGAGCGTGTTGGAGAGCAGAGGTAAGCCAGGGACTGCTGCAGTGGCAAAGTCAGATCTCGGAAGCCTTGCATCGTTTCATTCTTCACAAAAATTTAGTCTCGCTTCTAATTGAAAAGTTCTGTTGTTTCGGACCAGGATACTACCGTGATGATTTTTCATTTCCGTGTGACCTATTTTTCTGTGTAAAATTAATTTAATTCTATATTTGTTTCATATAACATATTTGTCTCTTCCCTTAGCTGTTCTCATGTAAAGTATTTTATGCTAAAGTTGTTTTTCATTTAAATGTGTTTTTTAGTTTCATGTTCATGTGTGCGTAAATTTGTTCTCAGTAACTACAATTTAGTTAATGTTCTTCAATGTGCTTATGATTTGTTTGGGTCTTAGTTCTATAATGGATTTTTAAATAAGATTTCTCAATAATACTGCTTCTTTTCAAGCTTTAAATACTAATGACTGCAGGGTTCCTTCTTTTGACCAAGGACATCTTTTGGCTCAACACAGAAACCTGAACTTGTTTCCCAGGGTGGTCACCTGGTCCCTTGTTGGGGTGTACTTACATCGGGCGTAGCTTTGACACGTTGACGACCTGTGAAGACATATATGAACCACTCATTTGCAAAAATTGCTTATTCGCACACCGGGATAAATGAACAGCATGTCAATTATTTCACTACATTTATCAAAACTAATTTTAGCATACGAAGTAAAACACTATCGTGCAATTATATTTTTCACCCTTTTTATAAAGGATTAAAACGGATTTGAGTTGTACAGTCGGTGCTTCACTTCTGCTACACACCACCTAACCAAACCAACCGTAGCAATCACACAAACGTAGTCAACGTGTCAAGAAACCTGTTGCATATATTTTTTACCCTTTTTAGAAAGGATAATCACGGATTTGAGCAGTACAGTTGGTTTTTCACTTCTGCGACACACTACCTAACCAAATCAGCTAGCAATCACACAAACGTAGTCAACGTGTCAAGAAACCTAGCGCCCCGAGTTTGACATGACCCGTTCTCTCTCCAGAATCCCCTGAGCTAGGCAGTGCGTCCGCTCACGCTGGCGTAATGTCGTCTGGTGTCACGCTCGATGTTGCCTTCTTTCTCTTGTATGCCCTGTTTGGGACTGCACTCTTTGCTTTCGCAGGTCTGTACACGTAGGTATAAGTATTGCTATGTTAACGTAACTTCTATCCTAAGGCGCTGAATGTGATATCTATGTTTCTAATGCTTGACGACCTTTATCGTCTTCTATTATAAAATGAATTTGAAGTTATTAAGTAACTGTATTTTGTTGACATGGATTGTCATTTGAATTTTATTCATAAAGGAATGAATTAGCGATATATTTTGGCTGTGAGCGTATACAAGGGAAAGGTTTTGGCCCTTCATTCCCTATTTGAACCTTACTTCCCTAGTTCCTTTAAATGCAACAGCGTTGAATAAATAATCTGTTGCGGCACAACAGTAAACGCCACTGATGTATTTCTGGGAATTAGCGCTCATAGAAGGAAGATGTGAGGTCCCGAGCTGAAGGTTAGGTAAGCTGGTTGAATTAAAATGAGTTTTCAGTTCTAGTATGGGCTGTCATTTTCGGTTCACAGCTTTCCTTTTTCTCAGCACCTATTACTTTCTTGTTCAACTTTTATCTTGTTTCATTAACTTTTTCCAATCTTGTTGTTTCTATGTCCACGCTGTGGTGACACACCATGTGCATAGATTCCGCGTTCCCTAAATTTCATACTTCTCTTGGGAACACCTTTGTTTTGGTTAGGGAGGCTTGAACAATAACTTCTACTGTAAATCTAATCCGTAGCGCCTATTTTTCCGAATAAGTTAACTTTTTAAAGTAAGGTTTGAATGATTTTTAGTTTTACCCACAAGACCACCGTGCGAATTTGGGCTTTCCTGGACATTGTTTGTGTTTCTCCTCTTGAGCACGCTTTGAAGCCTTCTGTAATTTGTGAGGTTGTATAGTTAACCAATCAGCCTTCATTGTGGGAGTCTGTTCTGGGTTACTTCTTGTAGTAAAGCACTGCTTATCTTTCTGTCGCAGTATTATTCTGTTGCGGGTTGGGTGAAACATGGGGTTCTTGCACTGGTACTTCCCTCGTTCTGATGTCTCTCTGCTGAATTTTTCGCCTTCACGTTATATCTGCCTAGGCCTTTTGGCAGCCATGCATGCTATTCAAGCCTCGGAGCTCAAACTCTGCTTGTTGTATTGGGCCTCAGTTTTTTTTCAAGTCATTCGTGAGTGCGTGAACTGAACTGTTCAACGACGGCTGTATCATAACTGAGGTACGTCAAGTATTCCTTTCCTCTCTTGCTATTTATTTTTGCACTAGGTGACCTGTAATTCTGGTGTCTTGTTTTCTCTCTCTCTCTCTCTCTCAAATTTCTCGCAGCGAATGGTCCAAGTGCAGTTTTTGAATGAGCTGTAATAATATAAAAAGTGAGCTGTAATAATATAAAATGAAAACATAATGCGCACTTTAAATCATGTAAGGCTGGCCGCTGTAAAATGTTCTTGAAGTACCGTGTTTAAAATACAAATAGCTTGATGTTGCATTATAAAGCCATTCGGTGCACATTTGAGATTTCTCCAAGGTGACAGCGCAACTCTTTTCGTGCGTCGTAGGTCTGTGAAGAATTAGCAAGGGCATAGCTGGTAATAACAATAATTTTGAATCTTAGGTTGAATGCGATGGAGAGCGAGACGGCGCGCGTCTCCTAGCGGTGCTGCTCAGCGGGCCGAGGGCGTGAGCGTGGCTCTGCACCTCCCTTTGGTGTAGCTGCTGTGCGAACTAGAGTCTGTGTTTGGTGTAATTCGTTGTTACAATGTCATAAGACACGCTGTTGAATCGCCTTCGTGGCATCTATGGTGGTTAAATAATAATAATTATAATTCATTACTTAGACAAGCTATGGTTCTTCTTTTGCATTTCAATGACGGCCCAAATTCCATTAGTTGAACCAATCGGGATTCTTTTTTACGTTTAACTCACCATCCTAATAAATTATGTTAGTTTAACGAACCATGGTTCTTTTTTACCTACAATTTGTTCCAACTCCATTAGTTGAACAAGCCTTAGTTCTTTTTTACATTTAGCTTATCATCCCCCAAAATTCAGTTAGTTGAACAAACCTTGTTGTTTTTTTCTCCTCCGACTTATTACTTTAATTCCATTACTTGAACAATCCGTGGTTCTTTTTTATGAGCTTTTACCGTTATCCGGAGTGGTTGCTGACTTTAGCAGCTAGTCATAAATGGTACCGGCTGAAGTATGTCGTTTAGGTGTCGAGAACTGGATTCTGTGAGTCGAGACAGGGGTTTGAATGTTAATGTTGTGCTACAACATTGATGCCATTGG
Organism: Platorchestia sp. MABIK; assembly: GCA_014220935.1. Classification (NCBI taxonomy): domain Eukaryota; kingdom Metazoa; phylum Arthropoda; class Malacostraca; order Amphipoda; family Talitridae; genus Platorchestia; species Platorchestia sp. MABIK. The sequence continues at coordinate 217,221 of JACJUY010000419.1, read as the reverse complement.
GTCAGCGTGGGATGTTGTGATGAAGGTCTTTTGTGTAAAATATCAGATGTTTGCCTATTATTGTACGCAGAATCGAGATCTAGCATTTTATTAGAAGGTGTGTCTAAGTTTCCAATAATTTTAGAACTAGGTGGTTCTATGGCTTTTATAATAATCTCAATGATCAGTGATGAGGCTCGTAGCGGATTAACACAGCAAAATCTGTACATTTTTATTTTTTGCAAATGGATCAATGTAGCTCTTCTGTTTGTCAATCTTTAATTTTCCATTCATACTCTAATTTTCGGTAAAAAGTGTCCCTCACACTATTATGAACATCAAATATCAGCTATTGCGACGATGATGTTCAGGTAGGCGAATTTTTCACTTAATTTCTACGATCAAGCAATCATTTAAAGTCTTGTTTGTGAATCGTTTCTGCCTCATAAATGCATTATTTACGTGAAAGTGACCCTTTACTCTAATTGAGTGAGCGATTCACCGATTTTACAGTCCATCCAGTTCAGTGAGATTATTTTAGCCTCTGTTCATTCTCAACTCGCTTCAATTTCTGTAAGATTGGTAGGAGCGTCCGTTTCATTAATCTTTTTAGGACATTCATCTAAAATCGATTGCAGCGATTGGAACATCTAGTAACCGTGTTCAAAGTTAGTTGAAATGTATTCTTGATGGCAACATTAATTTAGAATTTTCTAAGCAATGTTAGTGGGCAAAGAAAAAGCAAAAATCACTGCTATTAAGTAGAAGAGGCTCCGACTTGCGGAGTCAAACTTAACTACATTGACTTTTTGTCCAAAAGTAGTACTCAATATGGTTTTATTTCTGCTGGCAAAAATTCCATAAAAATACCGTAAAACATGTCTGGATGTATTCATTGAGCAAAAAATAAGTTTTCTGAACTCGGACAGCATGCATCAAACTGAAGTCCGCTGAGTATCATTGGAGAGCACGGCTATCTCCTCCAGGCTAAGTGGAGACCGTGGCATAGCTGAAGCACTGCGTTGTTGTCTCGTTCCCATTTGTTTTCTTACCTCTTCTCGGGCTTTGTTTTAACTGTTGTGCTTTCGTTTTGCTAAACTTGGTTTTTCTTCTCTTTGTAGATCTTGGCATTGTTGAGCCATTGGTGAAGGTTTTGTACTCACTTTCTTGAAGTTTTCGGTGTGGTTTTCCAATTTGAAAGCTCCTTATATTCTTTTCCTAACTCATAGTTCTTAGTTTTATTTTTCGTTTTAATCTCTTTTTGTATGATCTGCTAATTTTTACTTGCTATTTAAGGGTTGGTTTGTTTCACGATGAGGCCGCAATGCATTCCCTGTAAGACAGGTTGGAGAATCAGAGACATCCTCTCTATTTCGTCTTGTGGGAGACGTCTAATTCCATATATTTAACTTGAGATGATTTTTCGCCTGGAGAGCACAAGCGTATATCGAGTTGAGATTATCGTTCAAGTTATGTTATTTAATGGGAACATATCGAAGTCTGAAAACTCAAAGTTATTGAAGTTTATTTCGTAAGTTCAAAGGGGGTATGCTCTACGAACATGATCTCTCCTTTTTTCGGTGCGACTGAATTAGGAACTGACCTGATTGGAGACATGTATTCGCAGTGCTGCTTATCGTATGATTCGGACTGAAGTTCTTAATTATTGTTAGTGCGAAACTTGGTGTACAAAAAATTTCGTTTTTGCGTTATCTTGGAGATATGGATTGATTTCCATGTAGACAAAGCAACCTTCTTGTAGGATCTCAACGTCAAACCAGATGAATCGCTCGTCGCATTATTGTAACGTAACGTAGTTTCCTTGTGGTATACATAGCATTGTTATTGATAGAAGAGAAAAGGGGTTAAGTTCATCAGGGTTGACCTTCACAGAGTTTTGAACGGAGTTTTGACCTAAGATTGTCAAAACTCCGATAGCAAAAATAGCCATAGTTTTGACCTAAGATTGTCAAACCTCCAATAGCAAAAATAGCCATAGTTTTGACCTAAGAAAGTCAAAACTCCGATAGTAAAAATAGCCATAGTTTTTACCTAAGGTTCATTCGTGATACGTAGATTCATTCGTGACCTCAAAATACGCACTCCTTTGTGCCCCGTGATGGTACCTCTAATGTTTTTTTCCAGTTAATGCATGAGATGTGTTTCTTTTCTATTGCATGTTTATTTAGCCTTCGCCCTTTTCGGCAATCTCTATGAAGATTGGTTTTCTTGAGTAACAGTTCTGAGTTACCTTCGTAGCTTTAGTGAAGATGCAACTAAGCTGGAGTAGGCGTGGGGTGTGGGTGGCCACTGTTAAGTTGGTGCTCTACTGGAATTTCTTATAATTGTGTACTGTTTACGAGTTGAGCTATGAACATCCTTTTATTTTTCCGCTGGCAATTTCTAGGAAATTTTGGGTTCTTATCTCATTGGTTAGTACTTATTTTTCTGAAGTTTATCACAGGGTTTATTTGGATGTTATTTAATAAAAGCGTTCGATAAAGTATTCCATGTTCATTTTATTCGATGGGGAAGAGTGTTACCCTATTCATTCCTTCGTTCTGTGATGTAGCTTGTGTAAGAAAATAAATTCGTTCAATTTGCCTTGCGTACTCAGAATTCATCCAAAATGAGTTTTATTTTGTGTTGCCAATTCAACATACCAAACGTGGCTCAAATTTTCTAAAACATTTAAGATTTTTCGTCACAGATGAGCTCTTCGTATTCAATCTGAATTTAGGAAATGATACTCTCATCGGTCTCAAAAAAAAAAAGCATTACATCGCTCTCAAAAGCACGTAGATTCATTCGTTGCGATTTTATTGATATAGTACTCCTGCTTGCTCTTATATTCATAAATAACTTTTCTATGAGTGTTGGCATTTGACCGTACCTTGTGCGGTTTCCATGCGATATTTGTTCCGCAGAGTTACGGGTCACTGAGATTCTTTGTGCTGTTGTTCTGGTTTTATGACGTGCAGACGTCTAAACTTTGCGCAGCCTGTGGACTTTCGCATTCCCCACCGTTTTGACTTCTCATGTTCAGCTAGCGTACTGTCCTGCTTCTGGTAGGTCTTCTGTGTGTGGGTTCTTTAAATTACAAATTTATTCTCTGTGTTTCAGTGTGACTCAAGACATTTTGTGATAATATAAACTGTTCCAGCTGCTGAGTATTTCCAATTTGCCTTTTACGTGTTTCCATGAAGTTACTTGTTAAGGAATGCTTCTTTATTTCATTTCTTTTTAAATGTAATGGATTGGTAAGATACCTGAGCTCGAATTTTCTTCATTTGGTGGGATATGTCCATTACCGTGCGCGTAATGTTCATGGTACTATATTCAAATTTCTGTCTGTTGCACGCATCAATACGATATGAATAAACTTAAGGTCACGTGTTATTTGATTTTTATTTGTTATTAATTATTTGATGGTTTATCTTGTATCCAACTAAGGTACACAGCGCTATTTCATCGTCAGCATTAGTTGAAATGTGTTTCTGTTCTTTTTGTTGTAATCGTGTGCGGCGTTTTTTTCGTAAAGGAGTCCATTTTTGTTCCATTCAAAATACTTCTATGAATTTCAAAGTACATTACTTTCAAATCCAAATTTTGTGCAATAAAGGAATTTTGTTAAAATTTCGGTAATGTTTTTTTCAATATAAGCTCGGAGGTTTTAAGTTTTCGTCGTAAATGAAATTTGAAGAAGTACTGATTTTTTGCTCACTTTAATTGCGCTCAATTTCTTAGACTATGATTTTGGCTGCTCCTGTTCTGTGTTGCTTCAATACATTCCTCGCAAAATTACCTTAAGAACGAAGGTTTAATTCTTAATTATTTTAAGTACCTGGATACCCTGTGCTTCAGTACTTTTCTCGAGTTCAGGGTAAGTACAATACTTTTCAATTTTGTTAGTTTTCGCTCGAGAAACGCTTTAGTAACCTTAGGCGATTTGTAAAACTAGTGAACTGTAGGAGTTGTTAACAAGCGACTGAGACTCTTGAGTTTCATCTCATTGGTAGACTTTAACAGTGTAGTGAGTGCATCGCGATGTTGCTCCGTAAACGTCACGGTTTTGCCTCATGATGGTTTGTAGTCTGGGAAAAATAGTTGCAAAACTTAGTTCAACTCGTATTTTTGTAATACAGTGTGTTATTATATATTTTAACCCTTGTAATCATTGTACGCGTGTAGTTCATTTTGGGGAAATGTTGATGGTTCTAGGCCAACTTTTAGAAGTGCCAAGTAGAGCGTGAGGATGATTTTTACACACTGAATGCTCTGTCACAAGCGGTTCCGTGTTCCTGCACTTGCTTGTTCACCGCATTTATTGCCACTTCCTGCATGCTTTTAGCGCACCAGGTTCTGATCTTCAGTAAAATCACCGAGCGCCACGCATTCTTCTTTATATCCTTTGCTAATTTAAGTTAAATTTTTGCCTACAGTGCATAGGTTATTAAATGATGTGAAGAAAAGACTACGTGAAAAATTCTATGTTTTCTGACGAAACGCCAACGCAGCGTCTTAGGGGCAAAACTCTGCATGAAGCAATAATGATGTACCAATATGAGAAGATCTGAAGATATTGCTTATGAGACTGGTCTCCAGCAATTTAAGTGTAAAACGTAGATATTTATATTTTGACGTAAGTCCGAATGCAACGATGCAATATAAATTCCGTCAACGAAATATAGCTTTTATTTTATTTACAATTACACTGTGTGACTTGACACTGAAAGATTGCACCCTCGTGGTACCGGTAGATATTGCAAAATATTGAGTTTCAATGAGATAGTTGTCTTGACTGCGGGGAAACGGAGGTTTTACTTCGAATATCAATAAATGATATCCTGTCACATGATTACATACTACCGCGCTGTGCGATGAATTTGTTCTGAAGATTCGAGTACAATATTGCTGATTGCTTATAGAATGTGAAAAGCAAGGAACAGTGAACAACTCACAAAAGCTAACATTTCCAATTGTCTAGATTATCGAAGTAGCTCTTCATCAGCATGAGCAATGACGTTGATAACACTAAAGGAAACGATGGCTAATCATCATCAGAGCGTACGGTCCTGCAACACAAGGCTGTAAGGTGTACGGGAAGATACATTTCTACAGGAAACCTACGAAAAAAGTGGGCCAGGTTCTGAGATCACAGTCCAGAAGTTTACTAATTTCAATGGCATCTTCATTCTTTTTCGATCGCTCCATTATTACAATCGCGTTTTAGAAATAGGTTTTCAGCCTCGTGATCAAATGGGACGAGGAATGAGTGTGCTCTGTGAGCAGAAGAGTTCCTCCTTAAATTTTTTTACTAGTCATCTTCAATTGTTAATATCACCAGACGAGCTGCCCGTACCCTTGTAAAAACACTACGAGGGCCGGACTGGGATCGAACCAGGGGTTTCTGGTCCCATGTTTGACATTAGACCTCTCACACCTCGGAGTACGTCTAGCGATGTGATGACTGATGATGCAGGACGCTCATATGAGTTGATGAGGTGCTGAAATTAACTGATCACCCTTCAAGACATACTGGTTATTAATTCCAACACTAAATCTAAAGAATGTATGTGGGTTACTTGACATTTTTAAACCAACACCAGCAACACACATGAATAACACATCTTGTCAGTGTCTTCCTACAGCATTTCTCAAATTTTAAATTTAGATGTAATCAACGGATTAAGAAATAAGGAACAAAACTGAATTGTTTTTTCTTTAACAAATTTTTTAAACTAATCTTTTCAAGGGCAGACTACGAAATAGAAAGAATGAAGTATAAAAAAACAGAAGTATTTTTAAAAATATGATTTCGTAGCGTTTGATTTATGAGTTTTGATCATTTAATGTAAATTAAATAGCTGAAACACATTCATCTCCCATGTGTTGTTACTAAGTTCCTTGTGCGTTTCTAACTGACCCCCTCATGTGCAAATTGTGCTGCTTATAGGTTCAGAACGTTATTTCAGTGATTTTAAGTTTGTTTCTTGATATTTTACTCGTCAGACTGAAGAGTGCTTATTATGGAGGAAATGTACAGGTGCAAGCTGGTGCATTGTTGAGTGCAAAACTAGAGTTTTTCTAAAAATGTACGCGGTAAAACCAATGCAATCCTCGTGAATTTTCGAAAAAATTTAATGAAAATTAAGCATGATGTGCATCATGGCTTCGTAACTTTAATGATGAAACTGTTGAAATGAGTTGCGTTGAATAGGAGTAAATAGTGTTTACCGAAGAGCAATCCTTCCTTGATACAGCGATGCCCTCGAGATCGTTATCGTAATTACCTCACCTCATTTTTTGATCAATGCTGGAACTGAATTTAAGGATACTCCTTCCTTTGAAATTATTATTGCCACTCAGATAATCATGCCAGTTTATTGCTTTGACTGATTTTACGCTCCCGCACGCGTGAGCTGCGGCATATCAAACAGGGCAACATTGGGGAATCCTTCTGGATTCAGAAATATACTTCTGACAGAAATGAAATATACCATGCAGGCGTTCGAGATGAGGCAGAAGGACGGTTAAAACATTTCATCAAAACCAGAGTTAGGGTGAGGCAGAAGGATGGTTAAAATATATCATAAAATCAGAGTTAGGGCGAGACATACGCGAGATGCTGAGGCAGACACGAGATGCTGAGGCAGACATGAGAGGCTGAGGCAGACACGAGAGGCTGAGGCAGACACGAGAGGCTGAGGCAGACACGAGAGGCTGAGGCAGACACGAGATGCTGAG
>JACJUY010000419.1:90121-210478 GCA_014220935.1 Platorchestia sp. MABIK | reverse complement strand
GCAGACACAAGATGCTGAGGCAGACACGAGATGCTGAGGCAGACACGAGAGGCTGAGGCAGACACGAGATGCTGAGGCAGACACGAGATGCTGAGGCAGATACGAGAGGCTGAGGCAGACACGAGAGGCTAAGGCAGACACGAGAGGCTGAGGCAGCCCTCAGAGGCCGAGGCAGGCCATGCAGGCAGAGGCGCTCCCCACAAAAAGCCGTGGTCAGGCGAGCCACGTAATTACATTGCGCGACGCACAATGGACGGAAGCCGCCCGCTGATTGGTTGTCACGTCTTCAACGAGACCTAAATTGATGTCCATTTAAAGCTGAGACCTTTTTGCGGCGCTCCCAATATCGTTACTGGTCGATTTACCCGACGTCGGGTCTTGTCATCATCGAGAGTCTTCGAAAATGACGATCACAGCGAAGGCGCCGTGCGCATCTCAGGCTCGATGGTGATCATCCGCCTCCAACGCCATCAGTTCTTCATTAATTTCCGTAAAACGAGGGTCATTTGCCCGGCGCTAAGAGATCAACAGCTCGTCAATCAATCAGTCGTTTAAGTGGCGATTAATTCGAGGCTGGCGCCGTTTTCGTTCAAGGCTCCAAAATGATCAATTACGTTTTTGACATTTTTCTTATGAGAACTTTTGTGAATTATTCTGAATAATAAAAAAATTGGGCTTAGCTCTAAGGATTTATCTCTTAGTAGTTAATGTTACGAGAATGTTATATTAGATTCATTGGAAGCTAATCGCTCGCTGATTTGTTCGAAACATTTTTGGGGCATTGTCTCCACTTTTGGGTTCTAATAATAACCATAGTTGGTGTCTTCTATTCAAACACTTTGGGTATCTTATTCAATATGCATTGAAGCATTGGTCAAAACCCTACTCTTTTGCCCAAGGCCTTTGCAGATAGTCTTAGTGTCATTGAAATTTGTCCAAAGGCATAACAGTTCTGGTAAATTTCATGCTGTTTGGGAGATCATGAATGAAGAATTCTCGCATTGCTAAGTATTTTCATACGTTAAACCTTTAAATTCATTCTCTTCGCAAACCAACAACTCATATGAGGTGGATTGCGTGTATAAAATTGATGCATTCTGAACGAGAACACTGTTCAAGAAAATTTCAACCAGAACTCCAATTCTATTACTCTGCAATAAATGACGTTTGAATCGCATGATCACGAAACGTCCGAAAACCAATATTTTTAAGAGTTGAATTGTTTAATTCGTTTTTTTTCCGTACGTAAAATGGCCCGGTAAGTGAATTGTATTTTATTTGTACTATCAAAAAAATGGTATTCCGAATATCAACTGAGAGCGAAGTAATTTCTGGAACAAACTAATCTTCAAACACGGGACACAAAACTTTTCATACGCTTTTCAGACCGAACTGAGAAAGCTTCCTTTGCAAAAATTGCTTAATAACTTTCTTATGAACTAATCGGATAGAATTTTATTCTACGATTTCTACTGTCAGCTAAATTACACCCTCAGTTCTTTTCCCGACATGCAAATCTAAGCACTAAACTCGTCTCTTAATATGGCTTCCTCCTTGGTTCTTCGGAGAAATGAATAATTTTCTCTCAGCATTTCTGCTTTATCGTATAATCGTGAAATTCACGCGTCTGTGTACATGGAAACTGGGCCTTCGAAGGCTCTCTTTATCACCATCTTCCCGTCTTATTTTCCTTACTAGCATTTTATACCTCAAACTTTGAGGAAGCCAACGAATGGATTACATGTTCATTTTTTCACCCTATCGTTTGCTCAATCACTGATTTGTGGCTATTATGATTTCTATGGTATATCTTCCGACTAGCAAAGAACGAAATGAAGGACATTTTATTTACAATAAAGATGATACGAAAACCATTGATGGTTTTTAACTAAGGCCTTAATGCTTGAAATTTTTTAAAAACAATCTGTTGCAATACATTCTATGCATCAGGTTCATCAGAAATTAACTGTTTTACTTTTTAATTTTTCTTGAATAGGAAGTATTTCGGCACGGGCTGCGGTGTGCTCTACATCATCTCCACGGTCATATTCGTAGACCAACGAGATGCTTTACTAGCTGACAGAGGAAAACTAAATTTATTACTGCATCTATTGCATAAGCGAAAAATTGTTCTAATCTTCAATAAGAAATTCTGAAGTTCCAAAATCTGTTCAAACAACTTAAATCTCTAACATCATAACAAGTCTTGAGCTCCACCTACGATAGAAAGTTCTAAAATTTTTGCAATTTTTACTTTGAAAATTTTCACAAATTTAAACTCAATTTACGGTAGAAATTTCGAAAACCCATTCTTATTTGTAGTTCACGCATTTTAGCAAATTTTAAACTCCACTTTCGGTAGAAAGTTCGAAAACTTTTCAATTTATAGGTCAAACATTTTAGCAGATTTTAAACTCCGCTCACGGTGGAAAGCAGCTTGGGAAACATTGAGGCGCGCATTTTTGGGCACCTGATAGTTGCAAGAGGCGTGCTGGCGAGCAAAAAGAGGAGTGCGACCACCTGCTCTCTCCACCCTCCGCCGGTGCACGTGCTCAGAGCAGAGCAGAGGCCGCCGTCCGTAGCAGCTCAGGAGGTTCGCGTCGCCTGCGCGTGAACTGCGGGTGGTCACTTGGACTTGCAGCTTCCTGTTCAATCTTTGCCTCTCTTCATGGGATGACTCCTTAATTAGTTTTTTGGCTCGTCATTTAGTTACCCTGTCACTATAATTAATTACCTATCGAGCTCGTGCTAATCACGACTTGCAAAAAACAGGAAGAAGACAAAAAATCATGGTCCGAGTCTTCCGTTCTTTTCCAACGGCTGAGGTTCAATTTTTGGTCGACGGTACTGCTCGACGACCATGTATTTTGTCTGACTTGACACTTGGCGACTTGGCATCTATATTTTTTGAGCTGCTCAATATTGCGACGCATTTGGCGAAGCTGAGTTAATTTTCTCAGACGCTTCCTCATCTGAAAAGTGAAGACACAAAAAATTTCATTTGAGTGTTAGTTGTTCAGAAGAAACTTGCCCAAATATCGAACAGTGCATTTCAAAAATTCTAGGAGATCAAAATTTGTGTTTCTTCATAGAAATTCCTGATGTTAGTAACTCGAACGAATTTCTTACAAGCGTTGAGCCTGTGGATGTGACTTGAGAACTGAAGAATTTAAACGTAGTCAGGTAATGTCATTTTTAAATTCTCTGTCTATTTTTCTAATGCCATTTAAGGAAACAGGCGAGGCCATGCCAAGGTAGGAATAAAATTTGCAAGATTTCTACTCTAAGTCTTACTTCAGCACGAAGGTATGCCTGTTGGCTGACTTCCGTTAGGGGAGTGGGAAGTTATTATTCTTTGTCTTATGGAGCAATGCCATGAACTGGGTGTCGAAATCCTTATCTGTTTGACTATTTTCTTAATGGGACAAATGCTTTTTTGATGGTGATTTTTGTTTGACAGTTTTTCATTTTATAGTTTAAAATGATTGTCCAACGAATAGTTTCAAAGATTTGGCCAAGCAAGAAATCGAAACTGATTGAGTACTTAAACAATTTATTTACCACAAGTGATACAGAGGTAGATTGTTTCTTAAGTCTAATACAATGATCAAATTTGAGTATAGCTACCTGTGGGCCCGAATAAGTTCAGCGACTTCTAGGGCATCCTACCATCAACGTTATTCTAAGGTGTACAATAATGTTTAACCTAATTCACTTAACCTAATTTTGCGTTAGACTGATCAATGAAATAGTTAACTCTATTTTTGATGCTTCATTTTATAAATTAGTTTATATGGACTAGATGTTAGCAGTATATTCTATAAGCGATTTAAGAGCAGACTGAAGAACAATGATATTAACCATGGCAAATTACTTTATCAGGACCAGTCATGTAGGAGACAAGATTTGACTTGGTTATCTCATACGACTAGTATTTTGATAGGAAATGAGATGCAAGATTTATTTTGAATACTTTGTAAGGATTACTTTCATGGATCTCCACAGGGATTGAGTTCCAAGTTTTAGTTCCAACAAAGAGGATACTGTGTTGCGACCGAGCCTTTGAATGATAAGGAAGCATGAATTTACTTCTATTGCGGGTTGAATGGTCGTGACGACCGTGTGCAGTTAATAATTGTTTGAGGTTATTGTTGCCATTATTGGTCAATGTTTTACAAATGAAATTACAAATGGAGTGTTTGTAGAGATCCGTAAGTTTAGGTATTTGTAAATTTTTGAATGAATCATTTGTGTGAGCATTATATTCTAGATTCTTTACCGCTCTGATGGCTCTTATTTGCTGAGCAAAAAGTATATTGATTTTAATTTTTTCCGTTCTGTGCCATGCTTCTATTCCGTATTGCAAGTATGGTGAAATGAACATTCGGTAAGGCATTTGCAAAGGTGTTTCAGGCAGGAAATTTTTAATTTTGTTTAGGATTCCCATAGATATATTTAGACAACTTAGTGCAAATATGGGCGACGTGCTCTTTGAAGTTCAGATGTTTATCTGTTATGATGCCCAGGAACTTACATGAGTCTGCTTCTTCGATTTCACCTTCGCCAATTTTAATGCGTGGGAGAGGTATATATTTCTTGTATGAGAATGTAATATATTTTGTTAATATATTACATTTCGTTAATGTATTTTGAGCACATCGTCGCAAAAAAAAAATAAGTTCGATTTTACGAAAAATTAAAGTTGAATGAATTTAATTAATTGAGGCACATCGAACTTTGATTTTGCCTTGAAAATTGTGTACTAAATTTTACCCCTTCATAATGGTTCTCAATGGTTCTTAATTTAATTAGACATGGTCCTGTATCAACATGAAGATGATTTTCTATCCATGATTATCAATGATTTTTATCAAAAATTTTCTATCACGGTTCTAGAAGAAAGAATTTATTTGCTCATTTAGAAATTAAAGGAAACCAATCTACGACTTATTTTGTGAAAATCAGCATGCGAGCAAATACATACCATGAGTCTAATCATTTAGTAAAGCGCTGGACATGTGTCCATTGCGTTACTTTTATAGTTCTAAGCTTGTTCATAGTATTGCATTGAAAGAATTCAGGACAGTAATTCCAACATTGTTCTCCACTAAAAGTTTGAGGCATGTAGTTACCTATTCATTTCTGTGTATAACTGAAAAAGGTAACTTATAATTTTTTCTATTGTGAAACTTCGAGTCGAGTTCTTTGATACTGTGATACTTTGAGTACTCTGAGCAAAATAAATGCTTAACAAGCACAATTACGATTCATTGTGTTTTGGTATCAAGACTAAAACTGTTCACATCATACGACCTCATAATTACAGATTGGTCGTAAGTTTCTCCGTTAATTTACCTTGGTGCCAAGCGGCTCCCAGTGAATATTTTAGAGGATTTTTGCACCTCTGCCATCAAAATAGTACAGCGTATATTAAGTTTAACTTTTCACTGTTGTATATATGTATAATGCAGAAGCTATACTTGGACACCTACAATCATAGATGACCCAGTGAAAAAGTTAGACTGGGTACTATACATATAGTTTCTGATCAATCGATGAAAATCGTGCATGCAGAATTTTGAAGTGCCTTTCATGTTGCTCGGGCTTTGTAAATTGTTAATGAAATTAGAATTTTGCTTATGAGAGTAATAAAAAAATAAGCGTACCTGTGTCGTCAAAAACGGCGGCTAAAGCTTCTTTGAGTTTTCAAATCTTTTAGAATGAAATAATTTTGGCCAACTGAGAGTATGTGACGAGCGTATCTGTAAAACAAGCTTCTCTACTTTTCCCATTGATTTCGTTTCAATTCTTCAAACGCGAACTTAACCCAAACACTGCTATTTCAATGAAAATGAATTTAGAGAAAAAATTCAGTCATTCTCTATATTTTCATTTGCTATCAACTTGACAGTGTGCGACGGTGTCAGGACACCTATAACATTTCTTCCCGTGTGTTTATTTTCCACTTATTCCTACTAAAGGGTGCCGCAATACCTAGTTTTGGTGAGATGAAGAAACCAACCAACCAGTGAACTTCGTAATTTTAAATAAGGGGATATATGGAATCGTACTCCAATACGCCAAATTTAGGTCAGTTAATGCTCATAGAGTGTGTAATTTAGCCGAGTGAAAATATGTTCACTCTTGCATGTGTACAAAACATGTTCTGACTCGTGCCAGTGTATAAATGGGTTACGCATTGTACACATTACATTGTAGTGTAAACATTACATTAAGTGAGGCTTTGCTTTGGCATTATATTCTCTCTGCGCAAGTTTTTACTGTGAGAGGATGTAGATACTGTGAACTCTTCTCAGAACAGTGAATAGTGGGGAGGATTAGCTATAGTAACAAGTGAGAAAGTTGTGCCATTCTTAGGCTTGTCAAAAAAGTGACGAACTTAGCGATTTAATTTTCACTATAACTTAGCGCATAATCTGGTTTTCTTTGTAAAAAAATGAACACTGGAAATTAAATTTTTGAGCTTGTTCGAGCGTTTGCTCGACGCTCGACCGAGCTAAAAAATTTAGTTTCCAGTGCTTATTTTTTACAAAGAATACCAGATTATGCGCTGAGTTCGAGTGAAAATGAACCTTTTAAAGCTTATGCTAAACAAAAATTCACTTTTGGTCAGGAATTGAGATAAATCAAATAGTGAACCAATTTATTTTTCAACATATGGAAATACACGCACTCACGCTTCACACTTTTGTATGTATAAAAACTGAGTGCAATGTGTGAATTGGCGTACATTGGGATTTACGACAAATGAGTAAATGAAGGTAAATTTAATTTCAGTAAAGACCTCCACATCTTTTTTTAGACATCAAAAACAATTTCCATAAAAACATCGATGCAACTAGATCTATTTTAAATGGTTTTAGCCATTGTATGTTTATTTAATGAACAGATTGTCGTTGAATAAAATGCTCAAGTGGAATCAGTGGCTTTCATGATTTACACTGTTGGTGAAAGCTTACTTGATATTTTCTGACACAAAGCACCACTGTACCAAAGTCAATCGAAAGAGTAGATAATTACTTATTCGTACACGAAATTTTTGTTTATAATTTTACGGTTGGAATAAAATTAATGTGTCGCACGGAACCTTAAGCAATTTTGAGCTCTGCAGCGCATCTCAGCCATAACCAAATACTGTGTGTTCAGAAAAAAATAAATACCTATTGGACTTATTTCATATCAAATACAATTACAGAAGACGAGCTACACAAATACAAATTCAGCTGCATGTCTCTCCCGTGTTCGTCAGCCTCCAACAACGAGAAATTTTGGACCAATATACTCGTATAATTCAGCATTATTATAAAGCCATGTAAACACATGACCATATTCGCTCCCGTGCCTTTTTCTAAGTCAATAAGATTTCACTTTTAACTTGACAATTTCAGTTACGTAGCGGTACTTGCCAAACAATTGGGAAATTTTGTCATCATTTGATGGATTTTTTACACGATACACTGACTTGGGATATGACATGTGAGGCTCATGTGATCACTCCCTCAGAAAATTCCATACCTTGTCTGGAGTCTTGTCTGAGGTACCTTTAATTGTTATTCTTAGACAACAATTGAATAATCTTTCGTCTGATTTGCACTACATACGATATTGCATAAAATTTAAATCGATAATTAATAACTTATGAATGAAGCTACTTTTAAAGGGGAATATATTCGGAGAAATTTCTGAAATAATAAAAAAGGCTTTTATCATGTTGTTTTTATATGCTCTACTCTTTAATATTAGGTTTTAGAATAAAGTTAACGCTCTATTTACATTTTATAAGTGATAATTTACATTAGATAAAGGTCACATTATATTCTTGAGAAAATAACTTAGTCCTTATAGGGTCAAACAAAAGAAAGGAGTAAAAAGCAACCAAAAGGTTGATTAATTCTAAAATATAATTTAGAAACTTTATAAAATTACGAATGGCTAATGCGCTTTGAAATTTTCGATGAAATTCAAATCGAAAAAGGGAGATGATAGTCGAGAGAACCGTTGAAAAAGCTGAAGTGGGGCTTCCTACATTCCATCCATGAGTGGGAGTCTCAATGTCGCCCATACACAGCTACGAGACGTGCGGCAGTTTGCCACGGCCTCCTACATCTTTAAAATACGCGTGGTAGGGTGCAATAGGCGCTTTTGTGCAAATATAGAGAGTAAAGATCACATTTTAAATGTAGGAATCAATCATTGATATGACTGTGGGTATTATTTTTCGTCATTTTCTTACAGATCTATGAGCTTCAATTTAATTTAAAAAGGAGGTATGAGTTTTGTACTGAATTCATGAATCAGATTTTTATTTACATGAAGTGGTCGATAGTCATTCATGCTCAACGGATTATTTTTTTTCATTTTCAGGTCATCATATGTGAGTCCGCTCCCAATGGTTTCTCGGATTTCTACAGGGTTGATATGCCCTTTGCGTTTGTAAATTATGCTTCTCAAATTTGGAGTATTTGACAGCATATTTTAGGATTTTTGATTGCTTTAAGAAAAACTCAAAGAGTTCTTGTTCAGACGAAACCAAAATGAAGTTTCTATCCAAGTTGCAAAGTCAGGAAGCCAGACTGGAGTATCAAATTATTTCGTGCTCACGAAATGACTGCATCATCGGACGCTGAATTACTTCTCTTTGCCTCGAAAAATGAGGCAGAATTCATTAACGCAGGTGTTAGGTCATACTAAAATATTCACCGTTGTTAATTCAGTATTGCTAACACCGAAAGTGCAGATAATTCAAGTTCTATGAGAAATGTAGTTTTTATGAATTCATAGAACTTATTTTGCACCAGCAAAACACTGTTGAGAACCTCGTATTCTTCGCATTTTCAGGGAATCTGTTACTCAAACTAACAAAATCCCTGAAATAACCGAGAACAACAATCCGCCGAAAAACATCCGGAATCGTTTAATGTTATAAAAGTATTCACGCATAACAAGATCGTATTTTAGGGATAAACAGTTTTTTAGAAGTCATGTTTACCGGCTGTGAGTTCAGCGACGCTCCGCAATATTCCGCTAACCAATATTTGTTAAAATCTCCGTGACAGGAACTGCAACCACCGACCAGTTGTATCCAAAAGCAAATACGTGTTTTGAAAGACTCACATTGGAAAAACGGAGAATTGGTGACAAGAGTGAAGACTTCGGTCCGCCCTCTGTGCCAGTGGCGGATGCACTCGAGGCTGCTCGTGGTCCGACTTAGAAAGGGCGTTTGGCATGACCAGTTTAGTGCTTGAATGGACTCCCTGCGGTTTGATGAGACCAACAAAAGTCCGTCATTTCATTCCGTCATAAAGTGAAGTAGCAGGAGGCGCCTGTTCGACTGCCGTGACTAATGCCACAGAATGGGGGCACAGAAGTGCTTAGTCAGCAGGCTTTTGTGGCGGCGGCGTCCGTCTTCAGAGCAGGAGCGAATCTCGAGCTAAGCTATGGCGTGTCACTCTGGAAAATCAGGCACTTTTGTGCCATGCATTTTATATTTGATGAGATAAAGACCCCTTATTAATTTCTGTTGCTCAGGTTGCCTCATAGGAAGCTTGGCAGCAGCAAGAAGCTTGGCGAGATCGCAGCTAAAGAACGCTAGGTGTCAGAAAGAGGCTAAATAGACAGAGGTGTTGTGAACGCTTTTCCGCAAGAATTGGTTTCATCAAATTTAAAAAGTAGTTATAGTCAGCAATGCTCTTTTGAAATCAGAATACCTTTTTAACGCTATTCGCAGAAGCATTAAATTCAGCTATTAGTATTCCTCTTTTAGTAGTGATGAAGATAGAAATATGGCGTTCTGTATTATACTGTAGGTAGAATTGTGAATATAAGTGGAATGGTGACGAATGGGAAAGTTAAAAATCACTTTAGGTCCTTCCGTAGGAGTATCATATTAGTAAATGAGAAAAATTGCTGTGAAAGTAATTTTTCATAAGTAATTTTCAATATATGTTCTCAAGCCAAGGCTCGAGAATGTACAGTGGAACTAAAACTACACTCATGATATTCTAGCATGTATAAAATAAAAGCACATGTTTCAGAATTGCAGATAATTTATACAAAATCTATGGACAATAATACAGAACGCATAATGTTAATCTGATGAGGTAATTTGATTGACAATAATACAGTACGTATTATGTTAATCTGATGGGGTAATTTGATTGACAATAATACGGAACGTATCCTATTAATCTGATGAGGTAAATTCACTTGCGAATGAATTCCAGTTCATTGCAGTCCTACACTACAATATCCCAATAAGAACCAATAAATTTTATGGCATTCTGCCGATGTGGCACGCAATTGTAAGGGAACGAAATATAAAAGCTGGTATTTCATGTCTGCTTTACTACTTTAATCCATTTTTAGAAATGGAATACAAATTACCATATTTAATATCACGCCTCGAGAGAAATTAACGGCAGATTAATTTTTAAATCATGCAGTCACGTGAGATTTTCAATGCAAGAGCAACTAGCTTGGGTGAAAAATTTAAGCGCTCGATTATAATATTTAGTGAAGAAATCATGAAAATTGAGTTTTATGAAGCAATCTGTTTTAATATTTTATTTGTTTTGTTTCAGTGTTTTTTTATGAAAAATTTTTGGATCTTTCTCGCTCAGTATTTTCAGCTCTTTGGCAAGAAATATCTGTGCAAAACTGCAGATTTCTATAGCCTGAAGCTGTGTGTGTTGGGGTGTTCTATGTGCAAGGCTTTCCGATATACAAGAGAATTTTATCAATAATGACCTGAATATTTTAGCCATGAGCGCACGTCAATGAAACACTGACGCTCAAATAATTAACACACCCAATCTTTGCCTGATTTTCCTTTTCGATAGGCGTTGCTTATGACACTTCATTATTCACGGGCCCAAGAACAAATCCGTTAATTTTAAAGTACTTCATTTTCAGCCGTAGCATTTTCGCTCATTCCACTAAATAACTGTGACGAAATTAGATTTTTTCGTCATAATTACTTAGTTTAGATTAGAACAAAAACTTTATGAGAGGTAACTAGCACTGAAAATGTTACGGTTTTAGTTCAAATTACGTTTTCCAATGTTTTTCCTACGTTACCGTGGACGTTTAGCAGAAATAATCTGTCGTTCACCAAGGCAGCAACAAACAGTTTACGCCTATTCGAGAGTACGTAGGAAGGAATACAAACACAAAGCTAATTTTGTAGATGCGTCAAAAAAGACGGGTACATTTTGATTGTTGCCAGACAGCCGTCAATTGCTTGTAGAGTGATTTCCTCGGAATTTTAGAAAACTGATTTCTCGAATCCAAAAATTGAGAAACGGGCATTTGCAAACTACTTAATTATTGAAGAAACATTTTCCGGCGATATTTTCGTCATCACTGATAATTTTCCCGTCTATCAACAACCATACGACAATTGTTCTTTCTGGGCCGAGGAGAAGAAAACAATGCTATTGAGCATGAGAGGCAGATGAGATTCAGGTTGAATCTTGCTTACTTGAGTAAGTCATTAAGTCAACAGAAAAATATTCGAGAGATTGCAAAAACAGTTAAAAAGCAAAATATATTGAGGATGGGGCAAATAATAATGCACTGGAACTCTACAATCGAGTAGAAAGAATGAGCAAAAGAGACGAAACGCATGAAGTGCTTGGCTAAGTCGAGCCTGAGAGAGCACGAGAGAGACGTAGGTAGCATGTGGCCAGCAGAGCGCGAGGCGAGCCAGCCGAGAAGAGATGCTGCTTTGCCTGGGGCACTGGCAACTGCCGCGCGCACGGAGTATGTTAATGAGTACCAGTAAATATGGCTTTAATAAGTGGTGAGGGCGCGTCTGCAGCTACCGTGCAATTAGACCGGCCCACTTACGAGTAGGATAGCTCGCCTAACGAGCCTCTTGCTCTTCCACGACTCAGATTCCGCACCACATCGAGATGCCGCGTCGAAATTTTGCTTTGTTTAATGTGCAGCACCGGAGGAGTTGCGCGCGGCCACCGAAATAAAATCAATTTGAATGACATTAATAAGTTTAATGAGGGTGTATAACAGAGGTTAATGGTTTCTTGGAAATAGATAAAATGGAAATGTTTCGTTTCCTTACTGCGCGATCCGAGTTTTCCCGTGGGATATAAAGAAAAGGAACTCTGCTTAGTCTAACTCGTCGCTCTACACAATTACTGCATGTGCGAGTCTGTCTGAGAATATCGTAAATAATACTTTGTATTGAATGTTTTGGGAATCCCTGATGATCAGATTAATCGAATCTGGAAAGATTACCTACTATTAATAAGTTAGAAACAGTTTTTTACTACATTAACAAAGTCTTATTGTCATGTGACCCGATGAAAACAATTGTGATATGATTTCGTGATAACTGGTTCAGTTTCCTTTTCAGTTGCTTTTTCATACGTTATTGACGTGACCTCCGTGAACATAATTCAATATTTGAGCGTTATTCATCAAAAATTCTTCGTTTTTTACTGTAGCTCCAGCACCAGATTACTCGGTCTTTTTTTTGTAAAATTAACTCTTATTCTAGTTAATTCACGTAAATCCTTAGAAGCAGTTTCTACGATGCGTTATTTGAGGATTAAACAAATTGTCAAAACTGTATAAATTACGGATTATAATTGTGGGCGGGTTTATCGAAGGAACATAAGTGTATCTAGATTGAAATAAATAATTTCAAACGTTTTGAGGTTAATAATAGCACCCAGGTAGAAATTAACTGCTTGTTCACCGAACACAGTCTGAAAACTGCTTCTGGACTGTCCAAGTTGTGAAGCCCAGCATCTCTCTGATGAATGATTGATATAAGAGAAGATCGATTTCTGATTTAATGAATAACTGTAACTGAGTCCTTATTTTAGTTAGAGTTACTTTCGTCAATGAGCACTGTAATATTAAGCACGACATTCCAAATGTGGTACAATTTTCTGCAGATATGGAAAGGTCACAAGCTGCGGCATTCGGTAGACGGAGTTTTGTTTCTTCCCGTTAACGTTGAGATGATCAATCAGTAAATGAGATTATCAGCAATCTAAAATTGAGGTCATATTTTTTCCTCTATCATTCCAACATGCTCCGTCAAAACACAGTTGCCATGATTCTAGTACAAATGTCTCCAGAACAGCAGCGACTCCCACAAAGTTTGTGGCAGCTGATTTCATGGATCACATTATTTTTCCAGAAGTGGTGCTAAGAAATGGGCCAGCGGAACATCACTGGGGTTGTGTTGCTGTGTTGCGGTTCACTACGAGCAGTCTGCTAGACCCACTCCGGCAATCTCGGGGTAGCTCACCCCGACATTATGAAGATTGAACTGCCGTGTCCGCGCGGCCGCGACCGATGTTCTGTTTCTTGTTGCGCGGTGATCGCTCAGCACGGAGTGGACGCCAAAACGCTTCGGGCAGTTGAGGATTTTGGCCAGCCAACGCTCAGCCATGCTCTTACGACGGTGTCGGCATGGATTTATTTTTGAACGCACGATTTGCAAGAACGGTTTACATCTACTTGAATCTTTGTGCGATTCTAGTGCAGTGCGATTTCGATCCTATGATCAGTCCGATGCTTTGAGATCAATTGCTGAGTAGTCCGAATCCTATAGCGATTCCAATATTTAACGATTTCCGTGCTCATGACCAGTTCCCAAAGCACTATGCTTGAATAAACAGTTTTCGTAAAATTTAATAAAGGATTTTCTTTGAATCTTCTCATGAAGTATTTTCGCATGAGCTGGACCAGAATGCGCGAATGAGTTGGACTAGAATGTCAGCAACAATGAAATTCGTTGCATTCATAGCTCAAAAGTGGGAAGATTTCGAGGGCAACGACTGATGACATAAATTGAATTTGCTCCTTAAGCTATAGCGTTTCCTACCGTAAAACGACCGGTTTCTATAGTGTCAATGGCGGCATTATTTAATCAAACAACTACATCTACTCGTTGACTGTAACGACTGTATACTGCTCAGAAAGTCTGAACGACATGCACGTGTGCATGTACCTTTGTTACGAATAAAGTGATTAATAACTGGAGTCACTAAATCATTCTGCACAATATTGCGTTGCACGAGGTACACAAGTCTCCGAAAAATAGGTGAGATTCATATGGCCATTCACACTATGATATTCGTTTCCTCATTGCTGCCTCTGCTGGAGTTTCTCACTATACGTCACCTGCCGCAAGTGGTCTTCTATACAGGGTTGTGCCTTCAGACAGTTCTGTAAATTACGCTCGATGAAATGTGGCATTGCGCACGTGCTTTTACTTCGATTTACTTGATGCTGAGCTGACTTCGTGATGTAAAGTAAAGGAACCAGTACAGCAAGTGTTTGTGGTCGCGTGGGCCCGTAAAATTTTTGAATGGAGCTTTCCAAGCTCTTTCTGCCCTCGCATTTACGGTTTTAATTCTATGAAAAAAACATCTCGAAGACTTGTTAACCTAGAAAGATTTTCTCATAAATAAACTTCTTTGCGCTAACATTTCTGAAAGTTATTGCAGTTGTTATTGCAGTTATTGCAGTTGAACTTCTATAAAAAATTGTTCTTTTTTTGAGTCCTCTAGAAGAAGAGCTATTTTTACACCATTCATTAAATACGAAGTATTTTAGTTTATTGCATAACTTATTTTCGTTAGAATGAAACATGCAAACCAGTTAAGATTTTTATTCAAAATTTCCTTTTATCTGACGAGAAATTACCTTATCACCAGTTTCATTATAAATTCATGTAAGATCTCACCTGTATTTTAAATTATTCTGCGGTAAATGCTAATGAGTAGGGCCTTCACATTCAGTTTCAAACATTGTTTGAAAATGGTTGTAATTTTCTCACACAATTTTTGTACTTCTAAGGAATAAAAAATGTTATGAAAACCTAGCTCAATAACAAACTATTTTTTCGTGGTCTGTTTGCAGAGAGCTTGAACATGAGAATTCATGCAACAAAAATGAACGTTAATATCTAAAGAGTGTCACAAAAAAAAAAAAATACCAAACAGCCACTAATAATTGAGGTTCTGAACCCTAAGATTCAGGGTCAGCTGATGGCGGGCATGGTATTTTAGCTAAATAACCTGTATTGTTCCCTGAAATTTTTGGCTGTGTTATCAGCAAGGAAAAATTAGTTTCTTATATCTTCTACATTAACATAAAAACTTAGCTCAATTTTAAGAAATTCCTACGATTGTCAGAAGCGCACTCAAACAAAAGCGCTGCCAAGCAGCAGTTCCAACTGGTATGCGCTTTTCTATTTTTGCTAAATTAACAGCGTGTGCTTTAGATTACCCAGAAGAGAATTATTCAAGGATATGTTACATTACTTAAATGCTGACTTAGCCTATAAGGGTTTGATAATTCTCCCAGCTTTTGTTAGGGTTTTGATTTCCATCAAACCAAATTACACTTGACCCGACAAACAACCCAGAATTTTACTCAACGGGCCGACCAAATTTCAGGTCATCGTTATTATGATACGAGTACATTATACTTGCTCAATAAATACGAGGTGCACTTGTATCTTTTCCGAAAAGGTCTTGTATGTTTCTTCTTTGTAATAGTATATCTGTAGCACTACTGTGGAGCATGAGTTAGTTTGTTTACTATAACGTGCATCAGTGCTAAAATGACCATGATTGTGGAGACGGTGGTTTAACCAAAAGTTTAGTACTGAATAACGTGAAAGGATTAGTCATGAGATGAATCCCGTTTCACATAGCAAGGATTACATATTAAGAGATGCAGGTTTCAGAAACCCTATAATTTTTTTCATGTACTGTGAACCTTAGAAGGAAAGTGCACCGAACGTTTAGTTATTCCTGAGCTTAGAACTCCAAGCAGTTACAATCCTAGCAGCTCTAAAAAGCATGGAACTGTTCATTGCACCCAACATAAATTACTTACCTTCACGCAGCTTTCACACTGAAAAGAAGGGGTTGAGGTTGTGCAGTCGAGCTAAGGTGAAACTGTAAATTTCGGGTTTATTACACCAATGACGTGAGGCTTGTTGTTCGGTATTGACAAGGCTTCAAGAAATGCGTGGCCCAATTTACTTCAAGTTTATTTATTTAATTGTATTTATATTTTCAAGAAAAATTTCTGGGAAATTTCTGGAAGTAACCTCGAGAGTTTGAACGGTTTCTGATGGAATGTTCGAGTTCCTCTAAAGCTAGGGAAATAACTCTAAAAAAGATTTAAAATGGTTAAATTTTTCAGTTGTAGCTGCCTTTTGAACTTAATCACAATTTGAAGGTTCTACAATAAAACTTCTTTCAGAAACAATACAAATATATACTTATTTTCTTCGTTTATGAAAGACAGCTCACGCTGGAACATATCATGAAGTTATTTGGAAAGCAATTACTCTAATGATCTTAAACGGATATAATCATTATCTGCAATGCGAGAAAATCCCAACAGGTTTGCACGTAATTTGGTCAAAGGGCCGCAGAGAAGGAAATACAGTTACAATGAAGATAAACACTTTTGTTTCATTAGAAGCCTGTAAATGTTTTTAGCTCACAGACGGAGTTTACAAGAAAGAGTACGGAGGAAAAAACTTGAGTATTTTTACAACATCAATTGGGCATCAGCGGGCATTTTGGAGTTAGGGCAGCGGCGCTCTTGATCATCATAAAACAACTTAATACCTGCCGAGTTTTTTCGAGTTTATGGCCTTCTTGAAATTCTTTTGGAAAGCGCCTGTATAGGCCGAACAATTGGCTCTCGAGAGGCGGTTTTATTGGCCTTCATTAGTGTTTTATTTCGGCCGGGGTGAATGGAAGGCAGCCTCCATTGCGCATTCATGTTAGGGCATCTCGAGCTCGCGACGGCGTCAGCGGTCCACACGACGAACCAAAAATAAAGGTACATGAATGTAACGACTGGCAGGGAACGATGCAAATTATACAGATAAACTTGGAACACTTGTGGACCGATGTACAGCCTAGCGGACATGGCGGTCCATTGAGACTTGAGGCGTAGGGGCTTAAAGGAGGCTGTTGGAGTCACTAGTTGTTGTAGTGAAGTTGACCAGATCAGAAAGTGAGTTGCACTGGAAGATAATTCAAACAAAAGTGGATAGCGTATTCAATCGGAGGATTTACCAATCCATGATGGCATGAAGAATGAGCCTTACACATTTCCTCTTAAAAAATAACGGGGAGTCGAATTCAAGCGCTGAGCGTTAGAAGCACACTGAAAAAGAAGCGGAGAAAGGCTCAGTGTACGGACATTTTCACCATAACTTGTAGTGGAGGTTGGCACGGGACACGCGCTCTCGAGAGCTGTTAAGGGCGGTTCTCGAGAGCTGTTAAGGGCTGTTCTCAAGGACTGTTTAACGCAAAATAAAACACTTGTAACATTTGTGATCCATGTAGTAAAATAACATCGCACTATTATTTTGCTACCTAGCTACAGTTAAACAATGAAGCAATAGTCAAAACGAGGGCTCACAGATAGCTGTACTCAAATTTGACCATTGTACTAGACTTAAGAAACAATCTACTTTTGTATCACTTGTGGTACATAAATTGTATAAATTATTTAAAATCATTTGTAAAGAAAGAAATACTTCTTATTTTTATTATTGAACGTACGCTTTCAATGATTGTTTTTATGAGTTACCAGGGTATATAATTCAGATCACCTTGTCAGGATGCTGTCTAGCTGTATTTTTCCACAGTATATTAAAGACTTAACATAGCCGGAGCAATGGTAGAAATAGCTTCTTGAACAAGCCATTTTCAACTTTCTCACCCGCTGCTCTGTTTTTGACTCCGTCGGTTCACGTTCTGTGTTCCATATGTTACCATTCCCTTTCTCAGCCTGTGTTTGGTGTGATTTCAAAGAACACTCCAGAAAAATTCAGCTGGTCTTAGCAAATAAGGAAATGTCACTAGTCTAAGAATCTGCACGTACGGATGTTGTTGAAGAACATTTTCCAACCAGCTATGAGCTTGTGCTTTATCAATAATGAAAATTGGGTTTTTAATATCTTGCTGATCGCATGCTCGATTTAAATTTTCAACCTTCTCGTTAGTCGTGGGATTTGGAGGTACTTCGACGTGTGATGAAACACGCAACACTACTGACAGACCTGGCACCAAAGCAGTGCAGAAAATTTGCTCCTTTTTTAGAAGGTAGTAAAATTGACGATCTTGTCTCGATCTTTCACTTTCCTTCTCCACACCAGCAATAGTTTGTTTCGTCCATCCAGGTGTGTCCTGCCTGTGGCACATAGATCAAAAATTTTTCCCATGTACCTTGATGTCTTTACCTTGTTCTTGTTTTCGTGGCTATTCATTTTATTGATAAAAGTTATTGCAACGTTTGTTGTCAAAAACCCACCATCCAATTTTTTTTCATTGCATTAATCCATAAATTTAAGAGGATGGTATTTGACGAGCGCACTTATAGTTTGGCTGAAGTTTTGGAAGGATTTACTTCGAAAGCAGATTTCATCTCATTCTTGATGGATTCATGGATTTTTTTGCCACCTTTCTTCAGGCAAATACGCTTTTCCTTCTTTTAAAAATCATGCGCTGTTTTAGAGTTCACTCTTAAGCTTCTCCTAACGGCTTTCAAGCATCTTCAGCGTCAAGGGTTTCAAAAATTATTATTCTGCTATTTTAGTATTGTTTTTTTTTCTATTTGTCAGCACTTAATTTTGGAGATAGTGAGGGTTTCATAGATATATACTGTATAAATATGCATATGATACCAAAAAACAGTTTCATTCCGATGTATTTTTTTAGCTTATTGCTTTCATTTCTAAAAAATTCAGCCTTAATAAACTTGACAGAATAATAATGTTACTTAAAATCAGAGGATACATATCTTGACGCCCTCTGTAGATGTTTGCAACAAACTATATCAGAAATAAGTTAGAATATGAATGAAAAATTGCTTTTAGGTCTCAGGAATGATTTTATTCTTCAAAATCATCGCAGAATAATAGCCCAACAACTGGCTTAAAGTTGATCAATAAATTACGTCCCATTGCTCAACAGCATTTTAGTGTACGTGAAAGACCAGCATTTAACACTAACTACAGCAGGTAACAGCAGAGTTCAATATTCAACTCATATTTAAAGGCAATTGTAATTAGCTATGTTGAAAATAGCAAACATTAACTGAATCGAGCCTTCATTTAACTTCGATTAAGTATTTATGAAAATTGAGTTTGTGTCTGCTGCTCGGTCAGTAGCATTATGAAAATTTCCTCGGTAAAAATTATCTAAGTGACCACCGGTGGCTCACGTCGCGTCGCAGTCAAAGTGTTAATTAAGGACACGGCAGTCAGTATAAGGTTATCATGAGAACCAAGCTCAGTAGCACAAACTTACTCGTATTTGAACTTTGAGTGTTTGAATGATTTACTGGCTCTTAACTGTTATAAGAACAAACGAGAAAAATCAAAAGAATCAGTTACGATCAATAATTGTCCTACACGCAGTCCTGAAGATTCAATATTATAAAAGTCTTCCTAATAATTAGGTGGCAGCTGTATTCGAGAAGTAAATCAATATTATCTGTTTCAATTAGAGACAGCTAAAGCAAGAACGTTGCATCGATGATAAAGTCGTCTGTGGTCAATCTCTCTTGCGCAGCATACTGGAGAAAAAGGTAACTTCGGGGAAGATCTAAAAAAAAACACTCATTTCGGAGGTGTCAAACTCTGGACTCATTTTTAAGAAATATCTAAAAAGTAATGCAATCAAGGTTAAAACACAACGTACTTCAATACCTGAATAGAAAGGAGAGGACATGATCGAGCTTCAGAGGACATGAACTTCACACATCATTGGAAAATGGCTTCATTTTATAATATAAAGACGAAAAATAATGAAGCGGGAATCCACCGCTGTAAATTTATTTATTGTAATGTTTTGCAATCATGAATCACTTGATCAGTGCTGTTTTCATGTTAGATTGGCAGGGATATTTTCCTTAGGATTTCGTGACCGGTAAGGTCAGTAACTCTCACAGGCAGCGATCGGTGGGTTGAACCCACATATCGTGAAGCAGTCCAGCAAATATATGTTTTAAAAACAGTGTAAGGAGCCTATTGTTCTCTCACTAGGGAAGTGACTTCTACCAAAACAATTTTGAAGGTCGGTTTGACAGTTCATGTTTCAATTTTTTCGATTGTTCATCAAAGAAAAAAATTGTGCAAATGTTCTGTTCTGTTATTCCGTAGAACTACGGGAATAAAAATTTGATATTTTTTTTTCAACACATTGCGGAATCAAAGTTGATAGACAAACATAGTGAGAAAAGAATTTGTGCGAATCTAAACGTCTTCAGAGATATAAAAAACGATTTAAAAATTATCACGCACTCAGGAAGCTAATGTTGTTGGGCTGTCATTTTTAAAAAAGTTCTTCTGTACAGAAAATGGGAAAGCTAAAGCTGAGAAAAATTCGAACGAGTTTGATTTTTAAACTGATTTGGAACCGTAAAATTCAACAGTAAATTGTTCAAGTATTGGGAGGGAAAAATAATATAAAGCACTTAAATAAGGAATCGATAAAATACTGTTTTAAACAGGGCACAGGAATCAGTCATGTTCGAGTTCAGGCACGAAGATGTTGGTGAAAGTGGGCAGGAAAGAAAGTCCCGCACTCTATCCTTCGATTTGCGGTTAAAGAGAAGTATCATTTGAAACGAAAAATTTGAATATATTCTAAAGGGAAAAGTTAGTAATTCGTCAACTTAATGATAAAAGATGACTCATTAATTTTAGTGATCAATTTCGACTCATGTATTATTTATTCTGGGGTTTTTCACGTGTATCTCTTAGGTTATACCAAGTTTGAATATTGAGGGAAAACGTTAAAGACTCTCTCAAAAAAGAGGGCTTCGATGTGAGGGTAAAAGAAGTACATAAAGATGAGGGAAATTTGATTAAATAATTTTATAATGCAAGTGAAGTTATGAGTACACTGTTAATGCACATTGAAATCATTTTCACAAAGAAATTCGTGGAAAAGCTGAAGTAAATTAAAAGAGTCGAGCTGATTCCGTAGAGTTTACGCATAAAAATCAGCGTCGTAGTAGTGACGTTTTGAAAGAAAATACGCATTTGTTTCTTGTTCTCGTGACTTCAAAGGGAGCAACTTTTCGCTTAGCTAACGCTAAAATGTTATAAACGCATGCTGTTAGAACCAAAATAACGGAATTAAGAAAATAGTTTTTCCTTGAGTTCCCTCAATTTCATTATACAGTAGCATCATGTGTGTTGTGATGGAAACCATGAATTATTTTCTTATTGTTCTTTGTGTGAAGAACATGAAATTTGGCATGATGGCATTTTTTATCTATCCATCGAATTCATTAATTCGCGCTCTCGCTCTCACGTGCGACGTGGGCTAAGTTCCTACGAGATTTCTGCTCTAAATCAGTTGCACCTGGCGAGAATCCTCAATGGTTTATTACATAAGCGAAATGAATTTATTGCTTAATTTGCATGGGTTTATGTAAACTCTTGTAACATTACCTGATTTTATCTAAGTGTTCATAATGAGTTGAAAATATAATTATAATTTGTATGCATAAATATAATTGCCATAAATTTAAAATTTTGAAGATTAGGACAAAAGATATCGTTTTTTACAAAAACGTTTAGAGAAATCTGCATTATGTCGAAGTCTGATTTTCCATATGATAGACTCATAATATTCAAAACCATGTTGTTAATTTACGTATTTAAAGTAGTCTATGATTTCAATTACGTCCAACTTCTAATTATGTAATTTGTTGTTTACAAGTTACTTAAAAATAGTGTTCCCAGATTCTCTACTTCTGTTTGATACTATATATATTGTTTACAATCTTATTCTTAAATTTAAAGTACTCTGGGATGATGACTACCGTGTTTAAATTATCTATTATCATACGTTGTTATATGTAAAGTCTTTAATAATCGTTTGCCCTTCATTGTTTATAACATTGCTTCAATAAGCTGGCATCCTTTATTGTTGATCACCTTCTTTTTCATCACATGATATTCTCGCTGTATTGAAGCAGCGTCATGGGCACAAAAATTGAAACGCAGTTGCAGTTTTCAATACAGCCATTTGTAAGAAAGTAAAGTATGATTTTATTCCCTTTTATCAGCATATATACAAGGTGGTTCAAATTACTGGGACTTCAGAGACGTAAGCAAAAATCTTCCATACCTACACGCTGCCAAAATTTCATGAAGTGAGAGAAAAATGAAAAAAAGACTTTTATCCTTGGTAAAGAGAGATGCTATAGGATCCAGAGTAGAAAATACTTTCTGAGGGAAGATATAAAATATGTTCTTTCTGAAGATTCAGCAATCTAAATCCTTTTCAAAATGTACTTTTATCACGCATGTTTCTATGAAAAACGATAGAAGTGAGAAAAATGTGCGATTTGAATATTTTTTTGATTATTTCGACAATCTATAAAAATATAATGACCTAGATGGAAGGTTCGATGGCGGACCAGTTGAACATTTTGAAGGCCGTAAAAGGTTTACGAGTCGTGGAGATTGAAGGCATGGCTTGAATTTCCTTGCAATTAATTTTGAGTTATAACTATTGGGGAGATTTCTTAGCTGCTCGTGTTGAAAAGTGTGGAAAATCCTTTATATTCTGTTGCTAAACACGCAAGCGCTGAGGCCGTCCAGTGAAGGGAAGCATGAACTGAACCAAAAGAGTGTGATACACATTGCGCACAACTAAAATACGGCAGAAGTAAAATCACTCGCGAAGAAGTGTACAAGCAGTGTCTAAAAAAAGAATATTTCGAAAGACCGTTATACGTCAGAAGATTTCACGGTTTCTTGCTCTTAATTTTTGAGTATTTGCTTTCAAAAAGTGGAAAAAACTGAAAACTGGGAAAGCGTGTTCCGCAATCGGCCAACATTGCTACAGGATTAGCTGTCAGAAAAGGTGCTCTAATCTCAATACTGATAAGGAAGTAAAACCATTACCAGAAAAATAAAACTGGAGGATGGTTAATTGTTCTTTTATTGACGGCATATGTATTTGGAACAAATTTTACGTGATCTATATAGTATTAGCGTTGATTCTTTCTTCCCATTAGCCCTCTTACTGAAGTAATTGCCAACAAGTCCAAATCTGGAAATACAGGTTTTCTGTCGACACTAAATAGTTTTAAAAAAGCTGTATTTTACGCAAATGAAAACAAACGTGCCGGCATTGGCGCACTAAGTTAGATTTTTTTTAGAATGAAAGTTATCAGACTTTTTGTAGCAAAAGTTTTATGTATCGGACATACCGTTTTGATGAAGGTAATTTCTTTCTTTTAGCCTGCCTTGCAAATATTCTATTTAAACATCTTATACTCGCCAACGAAACTCCTATCCACATGCCACAAATGCTTTGCAAATTTTCAGTCAGAATAAGCAGAGGATCTCAGAGGATAGAGTACAAGATCGTACGCAAAAACGATTGTGAAATGGAATGAAATGAGAAGAGATGTAATTTATTGAAAAATCTAAAGAGACATTTTCTGAGTTTTAGTGTTGCGTGCATGTTAGAAAAACTTATCGTGCATCCCCTTCAAAGTTTTAAGCTTAGGTTGGACTCCACTTTCAAATTTTGCTTAGATAAATTCTAAAATTACTGCGAGGGAGAGTTCGCTTCACTTTCATTTTAAAAAACGCAGCTGTTGCACAACGCGCAGAAAGCAAGCATGAAGTTATATGACTGACTTTTTGTCTAGTAATAAAGCACTGTTGTAATAAAGAACTGAACAACTTTACGGAACGAGAGGGAAATTGCTTATCATGGTCAAAACGTAATCAAGATATTTTAAAGTTACTCTGATCTTTATAGAGATCTTTTTATTCATCCTAAGCCTTGTATTGTGTGTAAGATGATGTAAATTACACGATGACTATTCAAAGCTCAACTTCAAACCCTGGAAAATGAACAAATAACTTTAAGTGCTTTCAATGAAGCTAAAAAGTGAACTTTTGGGCTATTTACCCGCCGGTAGAAACTTATGAATAGGTAAATTTCTAAATTATATTTTTACCCTCATCACGGGGCTGAAAACTTCATGTATCATACTTCAAGTGTATCATAACTACGAGAAGTGCAGTTGGGTGGGTGCCAACACAGCAACTGGCTGGAAAGAGCACCAAAACGACTACTGGGTGTGAAGGCTGCCAGATTTCTTAGAAAGCAGGTAAGAGAAAAAGAGTTCACAAATGTGGAACATTAGTCGCGTTTATTGCATCATTTAATCGAGAGGGCATCTCAAAATCCCATTTAGAGCGCATAAACATCTAAATCTTCATGTCCTGAGCAAATGTGTTTTGTCATTCGTAGCCGAGTGACTAGGTGGTTCAGTGGTCAAGTCTAGCAGAAAACTTCTCAAGGCACACAATGTGACACTAATTTGAGGCAATGTTTCCTTGGTTCACGTTATTTTTGAACTTTTGGAACAACGTGTTACACTAACACATCATGACGTAGACGTTTCACGATTGTCGAAAAGGCAGAAATAACTTGAAAATGCCGTATTGTACACCTCATGTTCCTTGATTTGTATCGTGAGAGAGTTGGTGTGGCTAGCAATTCATTTTCGTGGTTTATGACACTCAGATCGATCAAGAAAAACAGCCCCTAACAATTATAGGACAATATATATTTCAGCGCCCATCTTTTCTGAGCAACACATCGCCATCACAGCAGAGCTCTTTGTCTTCCCCTGGTGCCGTCATTACAACATTTCTTGGCCACGGTATGCTCCTGAGGCAGCGTGCGGTGTGGCAGCTCACTTGATAGTTCGTCTCAGTTAATTTCAGGAGCTCGAATGAATTACCCACGCCGTCAATCCTAAAGTTATACAACGTCATGTTGTGCAAACATCTACTTGTTCGGGTGAAAATTCGTCCCAGTTCTTCAAAATTCGAATCGAGCATCGCATTATAGTTGAGTAACTGGAGCTAATTTTTACTTACATGAGTTGCGGTTCGGATAATGTGACGTCGTTAGAGTAGCTCGGGGTTCGACTGTTGTTAAAACTGAACTTTATTTGAACAAATCCAACTCCTTCAGATATTTAAACTTGTATTTTGGTTTATAAGTGGAATGGTATGTCTATTTAGACCCGCAATTTAAATGAGTTGACCTGAATTTGACATTTTCATAAAAGCCTAAGCAAGGTAGGATTTTCTAAATTATCTCATCATAAGCAAACATTTCTTGAGAGTCTTTAAATGGCCTTGTTTGACAAGATAAATGAATTGATCTATTACTGCATCAAATCAGTTTTCATTGGGCTCTTGATTTCTTTGATTTGGCTCGGTACTTGTTGAAGTTTTCTGCTACTTATTTTAGGCGGATATTTATCTGTTTATAATGATACTGTATATTTTTATTAACAATTAGTATCTTGCCATACACACAGCAAGGCTGTTGAGATAGTCACAATGCGCTAACTGGACAGCAAATTGTGTAGGCCGTACTAACAGGCTTCAGGTTAAATATATGGCGAAAAAAAGTAGAAAAGTTTGCCTAATTTCTACTAACCTAGTTATTTCTTCAGCTAAACTTACCTAAAGAGACTCGATGAACCCAGTATCTGAAACGTACGACTCGATTCCAATGGGAAAATGACGTTTGAAATTATCATGGTTCATCATTGCGTAGAATGTTAAAGAAACGAGCAAATTGAAAGTCGACGTAATGAACACATCTCTGACATTTTCTCCCATTTGCATTTAGTGAACGAAAAATGTTTTGGTGCTAAGTTTTCTCCAATACAAGTTTTAGATATGTTTCTAGCTTGCTTTGTGTTGGGGCCAGCGTAATTTGGGATTTTTCAGACCTGGATCCTCTTCTTTTCTTTGATCATTTTCCCATATCTGAATGATTGAAGCAATTGCGATGGACCGAGCTCTTACGAAAAGTTCATGAAATTCCCAAGCACTTCATTTAATGAACTCAGGCAAAGGAAAATTTATTCAGGATCAGTGCTTTTGCAACGAGTTTTGAAGGTGCAATCTTCTTTCAGGCATAATTTGAGAAACCAGCGATGCATATCAAGTTGACCTGCGCATGAAATCTTTACCAATATTCTAAACCTTATATGGAGAAATTTACCTCATTTCGTAATGACATGGAGATCTCCCGCCTCGGCATCAAGCTAAGTAGCCTCAGGATCCATCAGTAATTTGATACGCACCCTCAAATTTCTTTGATAATTGCAAGTCTCCGCTCACGACGCACGAGCTCCGTGCAATACATGAATGTAAAATGAGCTTTGCGTTTGACCAGTGACGGAATCAGGCAATTTTTGGACGCGCGGTATGCAAATTGCAGGATATCTCTCATGAGATCGAGTCGTGCGCTGGCCCGAGGGGGCAGCACGGAGGGACTCGTTCTGAAGTGGTCGCGTAACACAGTTGCAGCGCTCGTTCTGATATCCGCGGCCGGATGGTCCCTTAACCCTCCCATGCTTCGAATTAGCGTCCGGAATAGGAATAATGTATTCGATAAATGAGCTTTCCCTGACGTAGATTTCTAAGACTGGTGAAATAAATTTGCATATAATGTTATGGGAACGAATGCAACTGAGGTTCCGATTGAGAGGGATTTATTTTGGCTTGCATGTAGAATATTTCTGATGGTCTGCAGGTTACGAGCTAAATAACGGAAATATTGGTCAGTGTTCGAGGCCAGGAAGAGCGAGTGAATCGCTGAAAATCTTGAGCTAACTTGGAAGATAGACGCACGACTGAAGTTTCTATCGAAATTGAGGGACGTTGAATCTACATATATGCACCACGATGGGAAAGAAGGTAATTGGTGAAATTCAAGGTATGGGTGAAAGGAAATCAAACGAAAATTGGGTCATTATTTAAAATAAAAAATGATCCATTTCCATAGAAAATCAGCGTGGTGAGTTGCCTGTAGCCGGAATGAGAAACCTTATTCTGAAACCTCCAAATAGATACAGTTACGTACAAAAATACATTCACTATCCAACAGTTTGGCAATATCGGCAACTTGTTTTGATTTTCTAAGTGGCTTAAATTAATGCAGGTTGAAGAATACGTAGGTTTTCGGGATTACTGCAGCAATTGTTAGTGAAACTTCGAACCTCCTCGCTTCGTCAAGATCACATCGAACATAATCACTGAGCTTATAATTTCTGAACTTTTATTGGCTAGCAAACATTCAGAGAACATTCGCGTTTTATCAGAGAAAACTGAGAAAGAATTATTCAAGTTCTAGATCATTAAATCTTGTAGATGGGAAATTGTTCAAAATTTTCAAAAGAGTATTTTCTATTTTGATTATACCATATTGAACTACTTTCAGCCTAAAATGGCTTAGCTACGAAGATGTCACAAAATGTTGAAGACTTTTTACAAACATTACAAAAACTCTCTACGTAAATATTTTAGCTCCTTCACTTGAAACAATTTTCAATTAACTTACAAAATTTAATTAGTAATCAATAAGTTCATAAATTCATTATTTCGTTACAGTACGAGTGTTTTTGAACTAGGCTTGAGTACACAAGCGTGTGGTATAGGTGCTTGTACCTCTGGGCCTCTTTAGCTGTGTGAAGGGTGTGCACTTAAGAATTTCAGGCTTTAGTTCACGCCGAGTATCGTCAGTGCCTCATCCAATATTATTTCCGTCCATAATGTGAAGAGTTGGCTTGTCTACCAGAGCAGCTGAAATCTCTGCGATCGCCCTCACAATTGAGGAAGTTCTCAAATTTTGCGTCCACTTTTGTTTCCCTTGGAACACAGCGCACACAACTCCAGCGAGCTAACTTTGTGCTTTCGCTTGTGTAATATACGAACGATTATTATGCGGAGAGATTATTTAGAGCGAACCATTGTTATTTAGAGCGAACCATTATTATTTAGAGCGAACGATCCTTATTTAGAGCGAACGAAGATAATTTAGGGCGAACGATCATTATTTAGAGCGAACGATCATTATTTAGAGCGAACAATCATTTTAGAGCGAAAGATTATTATTTAGAACGATTATTTAGAGAGAATGATTTTATTACTCACAAGAGCTAGGGACTGACGCTTTCATCGTAAGATAGGTGGAAAGGCATAAATAAATCATGGATGAAATTTAGTGAAGTTTACGTTGGAAGACCTTTCAACTATATGATGCAATTGTAATTACGATAATGTCTGTGCGTAACGCGACTTTTCTTCTATCATTTGGTTTGTGGAACTTCAGTGTAGTTATTTTCAAACACGAAAACCAGTTCTTTTATGAATTTTGCGCTACTGGAGAAAAATAGCAAAGCGAAATTTGAGTCAAATTTTAGTTTTTCGAGGAAAATCACGAGGTACGAGTTGATGATATACAGTTGTTGAGGTGCAATTAAACGCTTGAAGAAGAATACAGGTCTGTTCCCACGATCGTCGAGGTGTTGCAAGTTACCAGCTCACTCATCAGTGATTAGACTTTCAATCTTTGGACTCATGAAAGGTTTGCTTTTCAAACCCACGAGTGTGAAGAAGAGCATGCCACGGCAGTCGCCTTAGATGGGACTGCAGGGCGCAGGAAGCCTGATCGATAGCACGGCGCGCATTAAACTCATCACATGAGATAAAGCTTTCTGACCATACATCTCCCAACTGACGCTTGCTCTTTGTTCTGAGGAGTTTTTTCAGTTCCTTGTGGTAAACACGGCACATGCGCTGGATGGAATATCTGCGAAGAAGCAAATTTAGAGAATTGGTTACTAGTTTGTCGTTTTTTACGAGGCTTCGGGCAACATAATTTACTGCGAGGAAGCGGTAGACGAAAGACTCCGGTTATTAGATGGCGTGTTCTTCAGCGTCCTCTGGCTGATCGAAATCTTGGCATGTGATGATTTTGCTCGTACTCACAAGTAACCTTTTTTTTAAATATTTCTACAGTATTTCGGCAGGCGAGGATGATGGACAAGTATGTTGCTCTGTGGGGGACTGTCTTCCAGTGCATTTGGGAACTTGACGCACCGTGGGGTTGTGAACAATACCTGAGCCACACTCACGGCAATGCGATAATGTCTGTCCTCGTCGGTATACTTAGGGTCCCATATCAATAAAAATTTCTGCTGTGACTTAACCATAAGAGTGAAGTAAGAACACATATGAGATGCGTTCAAACTTTGCGAGCTCGCAGAAGAAAAATGAGAACATCATCTCGTAGTGACGTTAAAGTTTTTGTTTTCTTTTGCAACAGATGCGGATGAAAAATGTTTGCTCTGTTCGTGTTTAGATTCTTAGTAATAAACTTCAAAAACATCATTTTGAAAAACGATTCTCATAGATTTGGTTCATGATTATCCAGTAGAACAACGTTATAGTCGCAATTCTTCAAGCAGTGAAATAGCCACAGTCTGCACACACCGACATGCTTCCTTTATGCGGTAACTTGTACAGAAAAATTAACTGTATTCTAGTCGAGAAGACGATCGTTCATAAAGAGTCTCTTGACGGAAAGAAAGAGTTTTTTTTTTAAATGCTACTGGAGGATTGGCATTTTGACTTGGCCTGGCATACCACCTCAAAAAAACTGAAAGCTATGCTCTGAGTAGGTTTGAGGCTTGCCTCTTGATCCTGTTTGTGCAGCTAAGCATGCATATAATCTCACTGGCGTGCAAATCAGTGTCAGGCAGAAAAGCCACTTTGAGGCGTAGTGAGGCCTACCTTTAAAGTAGCTTTTGGTTCAGGGCTCTTTAAGCCCTGCCTAACGATCGTCACTAAACAAAGGTCATACATCTCTCCTCTTGCTGGAAAAAACAATGGTGGATGAAGCAAACTCCTTGAAGTTTTCTGGGAAAAGCAGTCCTTGTACAACCATATCACAACGAAAATTTAAAATTAGTCAAGATTAAATTTTGCCACACACGCTGGACCTCAGTTTTCCCAAGCCCGGAAGTCCAACTTGGAAAAAATAATGACAGTAAATTAAAATACAATGACAATAAAAGCCGCTCAAACTTCTCAAAAGAGACGAAAAAACAAAAACCGTATTATTTTACAGAGCAATCAAAATGATAAAGGCCTACTACCGTGATCGACTTGATAATGCGGTCATTAGGCACGAGTCTCACGAATGATGACAACTCGCGTCAACCTCTGTCCACGCTCAATTATGCGATCATTTAGGCTTATAGATCTTCACCGTATTGAACTAATCTTCCTACTGATTAGTGACCTAAATGACGGAAATATTGGTCAGTGTTCGGGGCAAAGAAGAGCGAGTGAATCGCTGTAAATCTTGAGTTAACTTGGAAGATAGACGCACGACTGAAGTTTCTATCGAAATTGAGGGACGTTGAATCTATATGCACCTCGATGGGAAAGAAGGTAATTGGTGAAACTCAAGGTATGGGTCAAAGGAAATTGAACGAAAATTGGGTCATTATTTCAAAGAAAAAATGATGCATTTTCATAGAAAATCAGCTTTGTGAGTTGCACGTTCATCATTACGTTAACGAGGAGATCGTTCTTGCCATTGAATGAAATGAACGCTTGAGCAAATTTTCAACAAAGTGGTGATTGCGGAAATGTTGTGCATGTTGTCTTCACATGTTAGCTTTAATACAGTTACTAAAATATAATATCTCATTTACCCGCGTATTAGTTATCATGTTGACTTAGTCTCTCAATGCTTCCAGCAGATAAAATTTTAATGTAATTAATTTTCAATTTTGAGACTTTCAAACGTCTAAGTGTACCATAACTACTTAGTTCTCACTGAGTCGCTTAGTGATGGGTCTGAAACTGTCTTACAATGCTAAATTTGAGTACTTATGTCTACTTTGTGTACTGATGGAAACTACCCCGGAAAGAAGATCTACCTGACCTTCAACATCTATTCTATTTCTGTGATTGGCTTGTAAGCTTAATTAACTTGGAGGGTAGAACACATCTGGGTGCTTGATAATAGTACTTGAGCTTCTATATCCTTCTATAGCAAAGTAATGTTATTCGAAACTGCTTGCTTCAAATCTTCCTTTAAGAATCTGATCCGCTGCAAAACTGCTGATATTTCCAGTGCGCACAGAACAAATTTGCAACAGGCACAGCAGATCGATGCGTGTCCATGTCCTCTAAAAAAGGACCGTTATGACTCCATCTTGTTTTGAGTTTTCAAGGAAAGTTATTTTTTAGCTTGTTATCTACGACCAAACTCAACCGCAACGCAGTGAGCTCTATTCTTGACGAAAGAATTTCTTCGAACGCCAGTGAAAAGACTACGGAGAAGTGTCCGAGCACATGATAAGTCTAAAAATTGTTGGGAGTGTTTTTCATGTATAACATTTGATGCTAGATTCTGCGCTTATCTCTGCATGCAACAAACTACCGACTGCATTTTATTCTTTGTGTTGTGAGCTAATAGGCGAAAAAATTTTTAATCGATTGCTTTTAGGTTATTTAAGGTGGTAGTAGCAGAATTTTGTACTATATGGTGTGATTGACACTCGCTGTTATCTACACACATGAGGGTTGCCAGTTACGGTAGGGTTGGGTTTGACGGTGCATTGTTGGTTCCCTCGCTCCGGTTTCTTCTACGCCAGATGCAGCAAAAAATGAACATTATTTCTTATCTTTATGACAAAAATTTTGTTCTCAGTCATGGGAACGAAGTATGGGGCTCATGAGACTCGAAGCCGAAAGCGGTTGCCCAGAACGAATTACCAAAGACACGGCGATTGCAAGATAGAAGCTGTACGGTAAATAAATGACGATTACTTCTGATGTTCTTTTTATCATCTAAATTTATCAAAGAAGCTTAAAGTCAAACGGTACGCCATGTGTGGATGGTATTTTCTGACATGCTGAATAATTTGAAGAGACATGAAATTTCAAAAGAGCGTGTAGACTCGTACTTCCTAGGTTGTGTTGATTGGATCCATGAGCTGAGCACCCAATCAACTGGAAAATTTGGGGCATTCGTCAAATTGGCAGCGATTAACTACAAAAGCAGAGCTTTTAGCAAAAGAATCTGATAACCAGCCTACCTCATCGAACCAAACCTGCGCTAACCACAGAAAATCAACAAACTCTCGCCAAGACGACGAGTTCCAATGTACGGGCGAATGTGAGGCAGACACGCGTATCGAAATTGGAAGCTACTTTCAATCAAGATAAAATCGGCTTCAAAACGTTAATAGAAGTGAGGTAATCTTTGAGGTCTCTAATTAAAATGATTATCCTATCTAGGCAGGGTTGCTATTGCTTGAATTATGCGATAGACGTCTGAACCAGCAAGCCTAATTTGTACGGAATGCTGCCAATGTTCAATGGCAGGAGCCAGAGCTCACAACCCCTACTCTATAGAGGAGACCATCTCTCGAATGCTCAGCCTCCGTATTTCTTTCCTCCTCATTGATAGAGCTATTTGCCAAGAATACTTTTCCTGGTACTTACAAGCATTCTTGTGTGAGCTTCAACAATGGCATGAAAATAAATTAAAAGTATTTTAGCGTGCGCTCGAGAGAACCACGCAGAAATAACAATTTGTTTTCTTATCTACTTTTTTGTATTATTCCGTTCAAGCTTATGAAAATTGAAATTTATTTAAGGTTATATCATCTTAACCATAATGATGCATGTCAAAGTCATGTTGAGATTGTCTGTATTAGCTCACTTATGATGCTTTGCTAATATTACCATGAATAAAATCTGAATGTTTCATTTTGACATAATCATCAGGCAAGTTGAAGCTTTGATTGAATTTTCGTCTCACAGGTTCTGGTTAAGATTCGTCGGTCATCGAAAACATGCAAACGAAGAGATATTTTTTTGCATGAAATCCCTTACATTAGGAAGCATCACTTTGATTCATGAGGCATAGTACTCTGTTGTGCGAATATACTTCTACAATGAACTACTCCGCTATATTTATGAAAATCAAAATCCTTGACGGATAGAGAGCTTTCACGACATACTGTAAATTTTTTGGGAAAACACTTTGTGAAATGAACCTGAAGAATTGTTTCAAGTTCGTTTGCACAAAGGCTCTTATTGAAATGATGACCACGTGACATCTGAAGGTCTCCTGGAAATACTGAGCAATTAAAATAACTCTTGCTCATTAAGAAGAGCTATCTGAAATTGTTTCCCAAACATTTTGGATTATTTATGTGCATGATGTGGAACCTTACGTTTTATGATAAAATGCCCCTTTTAAAGTGAAGTTATTTAAAATTAGGTGCGTTATTGTTACACTATACTATGGAATTATCTATTGCGAAGAATGCTTCTCTTTCCAAACAAACCTTCCTTTCCAAACTCTTCCTTACAAACCCCCGTGGTCGAGTGTTTCCAGATGAAGAAACTTACTCGAGCGAAATTTATTCAGATGGAAAATTCTTTGAGTTTGTGAGTGCTGTTAGCTGTGAGGAGCTTTAAAATCCCATCCAGAAAAAACGTGACATTTTCTACTTTTTACTGTCGTCTATAATTTTTCCGAATTTGCACGTCCTTGTGTCATCGGTAGTTTATCATCTGATAGAAAAACAGAGGGGTCTTTCACAGTGGCTCACACAGCTGTACGATGGAGTGCAGAAACTTTTCCAGCAGTTACGCTTTGTTGTTTCACGAGCTTTAATAAAACAAATTTGCACTTGGAGGTTCACATTTTTCTTAGCATTTTGTGATTTACTGAAAGTTCGTTGCATTCACCCATTAATGTCATGGTCTTCGTGGAACTCTGGACTCCTCAGCGATGCAACACGATCACTAGAATCTTGACTACTCATGAAGCCCTGAGTCTTAGCGCGTCTGCGAAAGCAGGGGAAGGTGTCAGTTTCAAAGGAAGGCGTGCTCCTTGTGGTCAAGACCACAACATTGCCTTTAGAAATAATTTATGAAAAACTGTTCGAATAAACTCTTGCTTTTTAATATCTTTTTTTCAGCCATAGTAGAGTATATGTATACTTAAAAACTCAATGCATTATCAGAAATGACACTTTTGATATGTGAAAATGATTACCTTTTTTTAGGCACTAGTGTCGCAATTCAACAAAAGTTTCAAACTTAATTTTCCAGAAAAAACGTATAGGTTAAGGATCTACAAATAGGAGCATTTAGGTGTAGATCGTCAGGAAAAGCCATCGCTGCTTTGAATTCTTCCCTGACTGATATTCGTTTTAGCTTCAGACTTTCATGATGATAGTTTGATAAATTGAAGATAAGTACTGTACTCACATTGAGAAACACGCACGAGAGCAGTTCGTTCGATAAGAAATTCATACCGATGCAATAGTCTGGTCACAAGGCAAGCAGTTGCGTTCGAACCTTGTTACGTTAGAAAACTGAATTTGGGGTCTCACACAAATGATGAACTCGAAGTGCAAATGGAGCTATATTCACTTAAAGTAATTTTCTTGCATGGAATACAAATAAATACTTCTGAAATACCGAACCAAAACTATACGAAACGGAAATCCCATGGCAATGAATGCAAAAATTAACTTCTTGAATACCGAAGCTAAACATACGAAACACAAATCCCAAAGGCGTGAAGATATTTTGGGATTTGCAGGCGAGCAGGCGAGCATAAATCCCAAAGGCTGATCCGGGTATTGCCCGGCCGGCCGAGGGAGCAGTACTGCACCGCTGCGCCACCTAGGGCCGTCGGCCGGCAGGCTCAGGCGGTCGGTGTCATTTTGTGGAACCTTCGAATGGCACGGGGATTTTTTCTAGCTTTATGTTTCTGCAAGCACGAGCAATTTCCATACATTATCTCGGGCGGCTACTCGTCTTACGAATTACTCGGGTGCGCAGCCCTGTTGTGGGAAATGGAACATACGGATCGCAAGTAGAAGGCGCGTTTTTTGTGCTCTTCATCTCTAAATTATGAGTTGGAGTTAGGCTTGCAAAAATTGAACAGCTTGTAGGCAAGCGTTCACTTCTGAGTGCCTGTGCTTTCCATGAACATTTATTTGACGGTGCTGGATGCTAAGACAAAGTTTTTCAAACATAGATTAATGACTACATTATTCCATTCTGTGCTCAGTTTCAGTTCATCATTCACTGGAGCCTCATGTATTAAGCATATGTATGTTTAAAACTTCCTGGCTTCATCAGTAATGACACTTTTGAAATACGCTCAAGTGTATTCCTTCATTATAATGTATTCCTTTATTATATCCTTCATTTTCAATCACTAATATTCATTGATAAACTTCTCCTTCAAAACTCTAACTAGTTGAAAATTTGAGATTTTCAACACAGCTCACGGAGAAAACTTCAGAAAAAGTCGAATTAAACTTGATTGAGCAAAATGTGAACTGTCAAATCGTGATGGATTGTGCGAAGAACTGGAAGGAAATTTTCCATCAGTTTATTGCCAGTCTGGTTTCTTTTAGTTGCTCTCCCCAACGTTGATCAGGTAAAAATCTTACCGCAATTGTGACGTTCGTGCAAAGCTGACCTCATCATTCAGTAGCCGCTCCACTTTCAATATAAATCCGACCATCACATTACACAACTGATCTACGTATGACTCGTTCAACAGTTGACTCTAAAATATCGAACCGCGGTGTACGTTGACATTGTCATGGGAAATAGAATTGTTTAACACACAGAACGAAAATACACATTCCATACTTTTATAGTGTAATAAAGTTAGAGAAGCCAAGCTTGAATGGAGCACAAAAATATTAAATTAGAATGAAGGTTTTGTACTGCAATGGTTGTAAATGATGTCACAGCTTGCAAAAAAGTCAGTCCGAGTGAGAGACTCAACTGCCCACCCAGCTACGTACTGAGCGGAAAAATTCTGCAGTTCTTCATCATCACGCGAAGAAACAGTAAATCTTGCCCTCGCGTACAATATTCTTTCCACTAAACCTTTATTGTTCTTTTGAATGTGGATTTTATCGACGTAAAAAAACTTTTCAATCTTAATCGTCGAATACTATGGGACTTTCTAATTTCGCTCCGAGCTCATGATGTTCTCGGGCAATTAATCATGGGGATAATAATTACAGAGCACGTCTGAGGTTGGTCACTCCCACCACACACCGCTCGCTACCGGCCACGCTCACCACTCATTTGCCCCTCAGTCACATGTTGGCTGTAACTTGCAAATTATGGTGGACTAATTCATTCCTAGCATGAGTTGCAGGGCTGCTTTTGCGATGGCGCACGACATGATGCTTAATTTAGCCGATCATGACTCAGCACACACTCCACAGAGACACAAGTTGTACGTTGCCAGTTCGGAGTAAAATTACTCGCTTGCTGCCACGATATGGGGATCAGCCTTAAAACTTTACGGTAAGAGCTCATTGAATCCGCTCACTCGGAACCGAAAAGTTCATTAGCAAAAATAAGAAGTTTCTCCCCAAAATTATGATCCGAATATCGCTCACGCACATGTATTTTAATTATCCTCTGCCATATAGTCTAAGATTCGTTCATTACTCACTAAACGATTTAATGCGACAGGAATACAAGTTCCGTCCACAAAAAGTCACCTCAGTCTCACCTTAGTAATGGATTTCCTTTTTTACACCCCTAATTGCGACGTCTTGTAACTTACACTTACTGATGACTGCCCTCCACGGCGAC
Organism: Platorchestia sp. MABIK; assembly: GCA_014220935.1. NCBI lineage: Eukaryota > Metazoa > Arthropoda > Malacostraca > Amphipoda > Talitridae > Platorchestia > Platorchestia sp. MABIK. The sequence continues at coordinate 173,913 of JACJUY010000419.1, read as the reverse complement.
TATTCATTTTACTATCTATTATGCGTTCGTGCGTAGCATCTGTCGCACTTTGGCCTTCCGGCCGGCGTTGACAAACCCGCTCCTCTCGTATTATTCATGACTGTGTAATTGATTGCTGCCACTGAGGCACTGCTCGCCTCTAAACTCAGCTAACGTGCTAACTGTTCTTGTCCTGGTGCTGAATTTGGAAACAATTTACGTCGTCGTACTGGAGACCCTGTAGAGTGTCGGGAGCGAATATCAGTCGTGAGACGTTAATGACATCGAGCTACTTTATGAACAGATAGCCAAAAGCTGGGTACGGTTTAAGATCTTTGTTACGATGCAAGATCAAGACGCTTGTTACGATATCGAACGAGCATGGTAGTTCTGATATTCTCGCCAGCCCGATAGCAGGTTTATACCCTCTTGATGAGTGTGGATCTTTCTGCGTTTGCATCGTATTGAGTGTGTTTCTTGTTTAGTTCGAATTTTGAACATCGTTGAAAACCTAGCGGATTAAAACATTCTGCAATTCGTGACGCAGAATTTCTGGTACGTGACTGCATAGATTGGTATTTTCACAAAAATGTGTGAAAGGTTTATTTTGGAGTTGCTGATACTGATAAAGCCAATCTAATATTATTTTCGTACTATTCAAATATTTTGATGTTCGAAAAATCGACTTTTATAAGCGCCATGAGAGAAAATGTCTTGCAGTCGATTGTTCAGCCATAGCTTCGACCATTATCATGTGCTGTTGAAAATACCGTTTATAATTCAGCTTGAGGAGAGCTGGAACAAAGCAAGAGTCGTTCATACAAAGAAGAAATCGCATTAGCGTCCGGCAAAAAAACGAGCGCTGGAATTGATTGCGTTTGCATTCACTCACAGTGGTCATACGCCCCCTAATGATCGTTGAGCTAACAATAATTATCATCGTTGCGACCATAAAATGGGACTGGCTTTTCATAAGATGATGATTACGAGCTTACGTAACGACCCAGCTTGCATGTTGCGTACGAGAGCTCGCGTATTATGCACCGTCGACACAGAGAATCCCCGGTTCCAAGCATTTCTTAATTATGATTTATTAAATAATAAGGTGTCTCTCCAGTAATCCTAAGCAAAGGCAAGTCTGTAATTTTTATCAGAGGGGAATTAGTCTGTTGCTGCTGGTATATAGTTGACTGTGAGTCATTATGTTCAGCACAGGAAACGTAAACAGCCTGTCACTGCAGGATGCTCCTGCTATTTACGAGCCGCTCGAAAGCGTGGACGCGGAGACTCCCACTGAGTGCGTTCCTTCACTTTCTGCTGGCTGGCTCTTGCCTTCGATAACTTATTGTAGGCTGGCTCTTGCCTTCGATAACTTATTGTAGGCTGGCTCTTGCCTTCGATAACTTATTGTAGGCTGGCTCTTACCTTCAATAACTTATTGGAGGCTGGCTCTTGCCTCCAATAACTTATTGTAGGCAAGCTTATGCCTTAACTTACTGACGGAATGCTGACTTTTGCCTTTATTTACTTATTGCTTGGTGGCTTTTGCACCCACTAACTGCTGGCTGGCTTTTGCCTTGGATAACTCACTGTAGGCAGGATTTTGCCCTTACTTACTACAGGGTGGCATTCACCCTCAAGCACTGCTTCTGACATTTACCCTTATATGTTGTTGGCTTTGACCCTCACATATTGCTTTCCTGGGATTTGTCCTCGCTTAATCATTGCGAGCTTTTTCACTTACTTAATTAGAGCTAACTTTTCCCTTACTCTGGTCAGGGCAGACACTGATTCTCAGCGAGCGTTCGTCTACAGTTCCAAAGCGTGTTTGATTGCTGGCCACGATACAGAAACCTTTTTTTTTAGGCGCAGCACCTTCGTTTTGTCGAAAAACGTGCAGTAGAGCACGACAGGAGAACATCAAGAGTTATGAGGCCACACTGAAACTGGAGACACGGTTGCCAGCCTTTCAAATGCAGTATTTATGGTCATAAAAGTTATACAACGATACGAATAATAGTTTCAATGACAATAACATTTTTGATAATGGAGAAAACGAATAATGATTATTATGTTATTGCAAATACGGTAACGAAAATATATCAGGTTTACATTTATAGTTTCTTCACTAACGATGCTCTCGAAGGGAGACATAATCTGAAGGTTTGTGAGTTTATGTGAGGGCTTCAAATTTTACACGTCATGTGGAGAAAAATCAGACACATTCGCCACACGTACATACTCACACACGCAAGCGTACAGCAGGTGCTCTGAGAAAGTATTTAGATGATTTTAGGTACCTTGATTATTTCAATCGACAGTAATTCGCTCATCTCATATTCCGAGCTATCACTGAACAACGAGCGTTGACATAACGTTCAATTCGCTATAAGCTGTTTACTTAAACCTAAGCTAAAGCAGGCAATGCTAAATTGACTAATGTCAGCGGAAATATTTGCTTCGTTCGGTCAGTTAGTAAGATGAGGAACACGAATCTGCCTGAGTTTTGCGTTTTGGTTGTGCGTGAGTTAATGTTTTGACCAGATTTTTTGAGCTATGTAAGCGCCACAGCGTTCAACACCACACGGAATAATACGCTGTACAAGTCGCTAAGTGTAATTTTTTCGTAATGGGAAAAACAAGTTGAAAACGGGTAAATTAAAACCTAAAACGTAAAATTTTCTGAATGCATATTATTTTAAGCCGCAAAATTACAAAAAAACATGAGAATAAATATTAAAGTCGTTCTCATATGAGAGTAATATGAAATATCCTTGCCCGAAGGTCAACAAAACTATAATTCTTGTTCTGTTAGTGGGCTCTGCGAGTGATTGGTATCCTTCACTGCCGCGCCTTCTGCCTAAAATATGGTCACCAGTCTCTGGTCAAAAAATGCAGAACTGCTCATTCCAAGCCCACTATCGGCAATCAAGCTTTTTTAAAGGATAATATTATCGCGAGGAGTTTGAGTGGGAAACATAGAGTCTGGTCAGCATGTTCTGCGCAATATCTGTACGCTAGTCTGTGTAAAAGACAGCCCTTACAAGCTCATGGGCGTAACACGGAGTCTGCTCGACGTGTTCATCCGGGCATCTTCTTCGCCCTTTATCCGGGACAACTCTAGAAGACAATTGCTACAAGTTCTAGGGCGTAACACGGAGTCTGCTCGGCCGTGGAACAGTTTTGTGATTGCAGCAAAAACTGAGCCTCACCATGATGATGATAATGGTGATGATGCTGATGATGATAGGGAAGAGCAGAGCTTCAGGAGGGTACGTCGTAAAATTACCTGTGCGATATGGACGATCCAGATTGCGTCGAATCTTTCAAGACAAAAAGAGATACGACAACGCGAAGGCCGGCAAAAATTAACATCTGAATGAGCTGAGCGACTTGCTCGACTCAAGGAAGCTCTTTGATTATTATTTTTATACTCGATTAATACCCTGCAATTTCAGCTCAGGATTTGAGTGCTGAACAGAAGAAACGCTTGTTGAAGCTACCATACATCATCATTTTCATCGTCATGGAAGAAATCGCTGGGTAAAATTTGGACGTCCGAGGAGACGATATCAGCTGTTACTCATTGTGAAGTGATATGAATTCCATTAGCTCCAGCAGTAACCGGCATTCCAACTATGTACGCCACAAATATTCGAATTTTACATTTATTCTTACTTGTCTCCGTTATTTAATAATTTTATAGCAGTTCCTGATGAACGTGGCAAGTTTCATCGATATTTCTCACTTACGTGGAAAACTTTCATCAGTATTCTAAGACGTGTTAATATTTCATCAACATTCCTCAATAACGGGGAGGAATCCATCACTCCATTTCCTCGTACGTTTCACTGAGAGTTAACCAGAGGACACATAAAAAATTATGGTTCAAACGAAAAATTTTAATGGCTACCATTTTCTGTGAAAAATAAACGTGGTGGAAACGTAAGTACGCACATATCTACATATGTTTATTCATGATTATTTACAAATGTTATTCTAAGTCCTGATGGTATAGAAACTTTCTTTCTTGAGTTATTAAAACTCGATGAACAACCTGCTTTAGGAACTGTTTACAAGCCCCCTAACTCCTGTCATCTGTCCTTCGTGAATGAACTAAATTATATCATAGAACTAGTCAATGTCTCAATACCTAGATGAGATTCAAATTAAATACGATAAGTCTCAAATTAATAAGCCTTCCCAATAAGTCTCAAATTACCACGTAGTGGCAATCAATATCGATTTTCCATAACATGAAAACTGGGAGCAAACATTTAACTTTTTCAGTACAATTCACTCTAAATTCTTACTTTATTTTTCATTAAGTTTACACGTTCCTCTTCAGGCTCTGCTGCTCTTCTTGATAATTAATTTTTCATATACGCTCCACCTTCTTTATTGGAGTGCTAACTTCTGATCCATCCGGTAACTTTCCGGTGTGTCTAGCAAAAAAGAATATTCTTGATTTCTGTGCCGCACGGCAGGCTAGAACTTACCAATGTCGACGTATAAATGAAAGGAATTGAAGTGAAATGCTTAATGTACAAGTAGATTATGTTCACTTGAACATCACTAATCAACAAAAAATTGATACAACAAAGCTTGACATTGAAATGTTATATCGACTTGATTTATAAAAACAGCAAATAATCAATGCTGTCCAATCATCTCCCGCACAATTGAGCCGAAAAAAAGAGTTGGATTTCTTAGAACGTCAACCTAAACATTGAAAAACTGGTCACATACTTCACATTATTTTCCGAAAGAAAAGTGCCTAAAGTAGTATACAACAGTCAGAATTAAAAAAGGAACTTGTATACAAAAAATAAGGAACTAAAAAAAAAGGCTCAACAGCAAAATTTTTGAATTCAAAAATGGTTAAAAAATGTGGCGTCTGTACAATTGTGTTTCTAAATTATGAAACAATACGACGAGGAAAGTAGAACCTATTATTTTAGAAAATAGGTCTTATCGTAAAGAAAAAGACATTTCAAATCTCTTCAACCACTTATTTGTTAATATTAGCAGATGATATCAGTTATGATCAATATTAAAATAGCACTACAACTCATCAGAATATCCCCATTGATCACAACCCGTCAAAATTTCTGCATTCATTACAGCCCGTCAGAAATTTAGCATTCATCACAATCCGTCAGAATTTCAGCATTCATCACAACCTATCAAAATTTTAGCATGCATCACAACCCGTCAGAATTTAAGCATATATTACAACCGGACAAAATTTCATCAATCATCACGACCCGTCAGAATTTCAGCATTTTCCACAACTTCTCAGAATTTCACCATTTGGCACAACCCTTCAGAATTGCAACATTTGCCACAACCCGTCAGAATTTGGCCATTGACCACAACGAAGTTAAGGTTTCACTGAGCCCCGCGCAGGATCGCGCAGACCAGCTCGCGTGCAATATGAGCAGCGCCTCAGCAGATGACGGCTCTGGGTCCTGACTTCCATAAGGCCGCTGCGCCTCGGGGGGCCAGGACTTCGATAAAAAACCTTGCAAGAACCTGGAAAAAAGGACTCTCTCTCTGAACAAAATAGACAATAATGGCTTGGAATTTACCTCGAAACCATAAAGGTAAACGCGAGAGCAATTTAGATAATTTGCTATTGATGATCCTGACATTATTGAAGGGCTTCGAAATGTGGCCGCAGAAAAGCGAGCACAAGGCATGCGTTGCGGTCACCGGGAGTTGGTGCCCACCGTCGGCTTCGTAAGAACAGTGCATCGGGGTAACTAAATTTCTTGGATGCAAACAGAGAGATTTAACAGGGAGGTTTTTTTGATAGAATTGATAACATCAACACGGTCGAGTTCATTGCAGTGTTGGTCTCAAGATAGAAACATAAAATGAATCGTAAATCGGTTGGTGCACAGTTTTTCTTTTGCTTATCAGGCATCACTTTTTTCAAATGGATCAGCATTCAACTTGATCATTTTCGAATAAGGAAACAATATGTGAACTATTAGCGTATATATACGTGCCGTAAAATACGATGGCAATGTTTTCATACTGGAACTGTACAGCCGCATAGCTAACAGTTTGTAAATGAACAGAGGGCACAATTTTAGATCACAAATGAATAACGCATTTCGCAATAAAATAAATTTGTCGGTTCAAATTAAACGCTCTTCTAATTAACTGAGCGTTATTTTATACTAAACTTTCGACTTATTCGGGTCATCATTACAGCGAATGATACGAAACTCGGATGATGACCCAAATACGGGGACAGCTGGCAAAATTATCGCTCAAATGCCTGTAAATTTGTCAAAGTGCCTTGTCATGTTAATTTCACAAGCTGTATTGTGGATACGGTCTGTTACAAGTATCCAACTCTAAATGTAACCTCGGAAGTGAAACCTGGCTGTCCGCTGTTTGTACTTATAAAAAAAATCATCATTTAAGTTTTAAATGAAGCGTAATTAAGAAAATTAATTTTTTCAAGAAAACATTTATCTGGTAAAAACAGCATCCAACGTACGAACCAAAGGCTTGCAGCGTGAATGTATGTATGCCTTAAATACTACGCAATGAATTATTCATGCAAATTTACGTGTAGCATTGCTTACGGAAATTTCATTGAATAGGCAGATGATAAGCAGAATGGTATTCTTTACAATAGAAAATTTAAAGAAACCTGAAAAGAGGTCAGAAATATACCTGAATTCTACAGATAACTGGTGTATCTGCATCGTCAAAACAGACTGCTAAAACTTTAATTATTGCAGTCACATTTGATATTTGAGACATAATTCGTTAGATTTGGTGAACATATTTTAGGAATAATTACTCTCTGACAAATTGAACGAATAAAAGCTTTTGATAAGCCTATCTGCGATACCGGTTCCATTACCTCTCCAATTTTTCCTGTTCTTCCTAAACGTACCCGAATGTATTTAATTAAAGTTGAATAATTTGAAGTTCAAGAACAAAACGTCCAATGAATATGAGATGTTTAGCACGTCCAGACATCTCTATGGGCCTTTGAATTTGAAGACAAAATAATAAACCTGGAAAGAAAAACAAGAACAAGCAAATCGTCAAATATTAAGGAACATTCATTAAAAATTTGAACAAAAATATAACTGTATGGAAGAATTATAAGATTTTTAAAATAGGGAGCTACTTTTCATCACCCTGTAGATTAAAAGTTGTTTATCAGAACAACTTGACCCAACGGGTCAGGTGAAGCCTATTATGTGCTTGTTTAAAATAAAAATTACCCTCCACGGCTCAGAAATAATTGTGCTTTTTAGGAAATAGCAAAATGATCATGTTCATTCATATTATAATTCTGTTTCTTTGCTTCAGCCGTTACGCTATCAGCTTAGTATCACAATATGGATAGATGTTTCTTCTATAATTTGTGTAAGTGAAAACAATTTAGATTGGGCTTGGATTGGCTATGTTAGGATATGTTAGGGTAGAATATGTTAAGTTAAGAAACGTTAGGATATCTAATTGGACAACAGACCGTGAATTTTTTACGGATTTAAAATGTTACCACTCTTTAGCTGACTTTTCTTACCGGAAAAAGCTAGTGCAGGATCTGTAGGTGGCGTTTTCGAACAACTCCAGTAAGTCTAAGCCGTCTGTTCGTAAAAATTTTCTCCATTGAGATTTCGTTTGCAACATATGTAGCTTAGAATCCTTTATGGACAAGAACAATTACTTTACTTCAACGAAGTCGTCTAAATGTCGTCATTCAGAATAGGCCACACTGCATAAATGTACCTCTTGAGCAATTGGTGCTAAATGCATGCCTCAGCTACATATATGCACATGCACAACTTAAACTTGGGTAAGTACGCCATTAACAAGCAATTTGGTAAGAATTCAACGAAGCAAATGGTTTATTTTGCTTGTGGCAGAACAGTTTTGGTATGCATGTCTTTAAGTATAATTGCTTTCTGAAAATTATTCTGAGAGTGCAAGTTTCGAAATTTGCGTATTCTAAATGAAGCAACGATACGAAAGAATTGCATTGAATAAAAATACTCGAGCATTAATTTTACAGCCATGAAATAGTAAACAAGCATTTTAATATTCCCACCAATCAGTGTGATTTGCTACCATGATGAAAAAAAAATATTCTACGATTCAAATATAACTCATGAGGGAACTATTATTAAATGATGAGTCTACATGCGAGTGCAAAGAATAATCTGAGAAAACGTGGGATAAAGTTCAATGTTCACAATTTTTTTATTCACCGGGTGGAGTAATTGATTTAAATCAAACGGCGTAGTAAAAAATCGAAGCTCACTAAAGTAGATTAAACTGAGAAACGTGTTCTTGCACCTGGAGTAAACTTGACTAAAGCTAGATGCTACTTGAGCTTCTTAATTATTGTTGAAAGCATGTGTTGATTGAAAAAACTGTGGATATATTTGCGAGGTGAGTCACAGTTTGGAAAAGGTATGAGATTTATAGCGAGGAATATAATTTTCGTTACCTATGCTATAAGATCAAAAAGTGAAGCTAGTCCCATTTCAAGTCAATATAAACTCCGCTTTATGATTTTTTTTGAGTTTCAATCAAATAGTAATCATCTTCATCAAAATTTAATTTTATCTTTATTAAATTAGTACATTCAACTGAACCATCGTTTCACTGTTAAAGCAAATATTTTTCTAGCTTTCAAGAACTATATTTTGTCAAAAGCTACAAGCGTGGTGCTGTGGTCAAGTCTCACACATGCATGTAAAGAACGCTCACGCATGATTGCTGCTTTAGATCACTCAATGCTTATTATTTTTATGCGTTGAAGCAAATATTATTTGAAAATATAGCAACCTTGTTGAAAAAACCCACGGTCTTAACACAGTGTGTTTCATGCCTCTAATTAAGTTCATGCGGAAGAAAACGCTAGAAAATTCTCAGTCTCTGCATGGTCGCTACTTTCACCATGGAGATTAAATGTTGATTTTTTATTGTTTACTTGCTATCAGCGGGGTGATTCTTTTCTTTGGTCGTTCAGTTTTGGTCACAGAGTTATTATGTACAGTCTCAAACTGCCACAGCTGCATCATATCGACTGTCGCTTTTTGAACCCGAATAAATTACAAGAAGCGTCGTGAGTGCCGGTCCCTCGCTTGCTCATTAGCTTTTCACAAAAAAACATGAAAAAAATTGCAGTATCGGCCTCTAACTGAAAATGTCTTTGAAAAGATAGTCTTTGATTAATGTCAGGTAAAGCTTTATGTGACGTTTGTTCTCAACTAACTTTGTTTCATGTTTCCAAAGATAGTTACTCTAAATATATGTGAGGAATATAACAAAAGAAGTTTGAAATTAATTTTTGGAAGTAGTCCAATTAAAAGTATGCAAATAGGAAGGTCTGCAGATAGGCAAGAATTTACTAGTGGGAAAGATGGATATGAATTGCAATAACAATATTTCTCTGAGTACATCATAAGAGGGTCTGAGCATGCAAAGCTCAAATTACGTCATAATTTTCGTTTCGTTGAATTTTAAAATTTTATTTAAACTCGTTCAATAATATTACAAAAATGAGCACGCATTAACGTGCAAAATCTTCGACTCTCGCTTTAAAACCCCAATGAAGAGATCACAAGCCAGTCGAAATGAGTTAGAGATATCGCTGAAAGTAGATCGTTATACTGCATGTTTCTTCGGTTATTTATTTTTAAGATCAACATCAAAGTTTTATTGCATGTGAGGTAATATCAAACGATAATCTTTGAGAGCAGTCTCACTTGAAGGAAGCTCGGATAATGAAAACGTTTATTGTTATAATTCTTGACGTCATCAGATACTAGCGGCTGGATTTTTTTGATGTCTTCATGAACTTGTTTTAGGACGCCATTGAATTACAGATGAAAAGGCTTGTGGTGGGAATCCCATCAATCATTTTAGGAGAGGATCTCGAATAGCGATAGCGTTCAGAAATATTGAATTTCTGTTGAATTTATGAATAGTTAGTTTGATTTAAAAAAACATTTTCCGTTTCAAAGCTACTGCAGTAGAGTTTCAGGAAAGCCGCCATCACAGAGCGCTCAGGCACGGATGATGCATGAGGCCCACGCGGACGGTCCCATGAATTTATTGGAAAATTCTTCAATCGGACAAAGAAAAACTGATGATTCATTCTTCCAGAGCAAGCATTGACAAGTTTTTATTCATGGAGCAAAAATATCAACAAAGTCTGTAATTTACAGCGAGAGCAGGTGTGCGGAGCATGGCACGACTCGCTCACACGTGCGCATGATCTAATTATATGTTGGATCAAACCTGCCTGTCCGAGCTCTCCATTTCAGCCGGGCCAGAGCTCTGGCTTCAGCGCTGAGTAATGGTTATGTTCACAGGATCAAACTTTTTGTCCTCAGCCATGGGACTTAATGCAAATAGTAAAATTTGTTTTGATTGTACTACTTGAAATGTTCTAAATTAGCTGAAATGATATTATAGAAATAAGCTCGTGATACTAGCAATTAGACTTTAATAATGTGTGAATTAATTGTTGGTTTTCATTAGATATCACGAAATCCGGTTTAACAATTTTTTGTGTGTAAGCTCCGATCCTAAGAAACACCCTGTCGTTGTCGTTTAATTACGTTATTTCTTTAAATTTATATTCTTTAAGATGATAAATGCATCTCTTGTGCTCATCGAAATAGGCGATCCCAAGAATGAGGCGACTAATTCATCCAAATTCCTAAGAATCATCATTGATATTAATTTAACTTTCAAAAAGCATATCTCATCTACTACTACCAAAATATTAAAGAAGTCAATTTAAATTTTACAACTGGGTACAAAAAGTGTTAAGTGAAGAAGTATAAAATTTAAGTTCATTCATTTCACCTAAATGAAAGTGAAGCATGGCATGGGACTAACAAAAATAAACCTGATGAACTTATTTCTCTACAAAAGAGAAATATTAGAGCAATGAGAATCTTGAAATACAATGCTCCTACAAGTAATTCATTCAAATACCTAGAAATACTTAAACTTTGAGATCACCATTTATTTTTCCGATGTCATTTCATGAATAAAATTTGAATGATGTGTTTCAAGAAATGTTCAGAGGTGAACTTTCCAGAAACAAAAATTACGTCTCTTGTTGACCAAAAATAGCATGCAAAGAATGCTGGGCGGGAAGAATTAGGATTGCGTCCTCAACAGATGCTGAGCGCCGGTTAAATTACGTCAGTAACTATTTATCATTCGAATACGTCTACTAAAGATTAGATTGACCTTCGTCGTGCATAAATGATTTTTGACTGTTTTTTAATGCGCATGAATTTTAGTGCGAACAAATGATTTTTAAAATAATCTTTAGTCTACACGTTTAAGTTCTGACAGATTTTAAAAGCAAAAATACTTTTGAGTGAATTTTAATTTGCATATTTTGGTTGCGTTATTGTTGCATAGTTTTTTCGAGTTATTATCAACACTCAGGTTTCAAAAGGTTTTTAGTGATCCAAAGTAATTTTAGATAAATTTTTAGAGCGCATGAGAGTTGTTTTATATTTTACCAATAATTTTCTTTAGACAGAGTTTTAGTGTTCACACTTGTTTTTTTTAGATTTTTTTGCGTATGTGAATAGTTTTTGACGGGTTATTAGTGTTCATATATGTTTTCTGAAAGATTTTCGACGTGTACGTATGATTTTATTTTTTGTTGAGTTTACACAAGTGTTTTAGACCGATTAAATTCCTAATTTCAGAGCTGCCAGGCCAGTTAATTCACTCATAATTATGAAGTGTTCTACGCTTAGTGCATCTAACAGTCTACACTTCTGGGATTTTTTCTATGTCGAAAGTATTTAAACGCTTCAAGTGTTAATTTGGTCTGTGTTTTCAATTTCACGTTTACGCTTTATGCTATTTGATTGAATTGATTCTATTGAAGCTCTATACTTTAAAAAAGTAAAATATGAATTGTATTTTCCTGGATCAAGTCACGGCGATATCAAGCTGTTCGCACGCAGCAAAAAATATAGATTTATTCTTCTCTGCTGACAAAGGAAAAATAAGGCCACCGATCTTGTAGGTTTGTTTAAAATCATTACCATATTCATAGAATTCTACTGACGATGTAATCTCATTTCTTCATTATGTAGAGATTGCGTGAATTACTCAGTAGTTAGCAAACATGAGCGCAGGAATAAAGCCACCTGCCGACAATTAGTGACGCGATAGTGCGTGATATGCAAATGGAGAGTCAGGCAGATGGGAGCTGCCACCCATCCGTTACTACACCACTATGTATTAAATTTTAAGCTATTTTGACATTTGTCAATTTTTCGTTGACGTTTCAACGCTCTTCCACTGCAGTTCTTTTCGCACATTAGTTTGCTACCGCTTTCTCTTTCTCTCTAACCTTCAAAAAAGCAACTTCTTATTCCAGGAAGAATTTCAAGCGAATAATTCTTTAAGGCAACGTTTAAGACAACATTTTAAAACCTTAGCCCACGTTAGCAGGTGAACGCAACAGTATTTTTCGTCACCAAAGTTTTCTGCCATCAATTTTTTCAGCCTCCTGCATTTTCAGTCACCAACTTTTTTCGGTCCTCAATATTGTTAGCTGCTAATATTTTCACCCCCAATCGTTTTCAATCAACTACATTTTCAGCCACCAGCACTTTCAACAACCGATGTACAGTTTTTAATCCCCGGCATTTTCAGTCACCACCATTTTTAGCCACTCTTTCGTACCACCAATATTTTCAGCCTCCAGCAATTTTACAGACCAAAATTTTCAGCCACCAATATTTTCAGCTAGCAAAATATCCAGCCGCTAATATTTCCACCTGCCAAAATATCCAGCCGCCAACATTTCCACCTACCAAAATATCCAGCTACCAATATTTCCACCTACCAAAATATCCAGCCGCCAATATTTCCACCTACCAAAATATCCAGCTGCCAATATTTCTGCCTACCAAAATTCCAGCCGCCCAGGACTCACGATTTAAAAGAACTTGTGCTAAAAGCTGTCACAGCTACGACGAGTTATTTGTAAGTCCGGCCCCTGTACCATCACCTCGCTAATCTGAGCTGTGTCAATAGTTTGTACGGCTCGGTACGTGGGAGTGGAGACTACTGAAAAATCGGTGAAAGTGGAATATTTTCAATATAATTCAGATTAAACTGAAACAGACGACCAGATGTCGAGTTAAGTTCTCAGTCTCTTTTACTGTGCTGTGTGCTGTGTAGCAAAACAAAGAGATAAGGCAAACGCAAATTGGAACCATAAATGTTACTGCGCTCTGTGCTGTAAAACAAAACAAAGAGATAAGGCAGACCTAAATTAGAACCATGAATGGACGTCAAGTACGTGGGTTCTGTCTCTCCTATTGCTCCTCAGTGACCTGTGTTTCTCTCTTCGTGTCATGCTTGCATAGTGATGGAAGTCAAATGCTAAGTACGTCAGGTTTTTAAATGATGATATTATGCACCAAACATAGCAAAAATAACGGTAATAAATGATTGTGATAAAAATGAGGCGAATGATACTGCCTTAAATTGTATTTGGTTCAGATGCAAACCTCAGTACTTATCTTCGTGAACAACTAAATTGCAGTTTAAATTTCAAATGCAGCCGTAATGCAACCGAACCTCTAAATGATAACATTAACTCTATAAAACCTAGGAGTTGAAGTTTTGCATAAACAAATATCAATACTCATATCCGGTAGCTATTTTATTATAAATATACTGAGGAGAAAACTTTCGAAATAAATTGGCAGCTATTGATGGATTTAACACAACATTCGCTTTTAGCAGACAACAAACATTTCATCAAATATTACAAGAAACGTTTATTTTTACGACGCATTCCTACTCTTCCAACTTTGTGTGAAATAAAGCTTCAGGCTTTAATTTAAATTTTGTATAAGTTTATATTTGCGATGCATTCCTACTCTTCCAACTTCGTGTCAAATAAAGCTTCAGGCTTATATTCAAAATTTTATATAAGTTTATATTTGCCATGCATTCCTACTCTTCCGACTTTGTGTCGAAAAAAGCTTCAGGCTTTAATTCAAAATTTTTCATACATCGAAGGAAAAGGAAGATAATTAATGCTGTGGGGCGAGCAGAACAAAAATCTTTTGAAAGAAATCCACACTCAAAACTAAACATAAATAACGCAATGAATGCAGGGTGCATGATGAAGTGTACGGTTATAAAAGACATACATGAAAATATATATCATGTTTTTTCATATTTATTCAGTAAAGATAAACTTTTTAAACACCATTGTTTAAAATAACATCGGATAATCTATAATATCGAGCGAAGATGGAGGCATTTTTTAAAATAACTAAAGTGATAGAATCAAAGTTCCAAGCATGATAATATAGCAGTGAGACTGGGATTATTTTTCAAGAGCAGAAAGCAAACAACGGTGTCCCAAACGTGTTAATTTAGACGTCATTTTTTAAGCACAGAAAGTGAAAAAATCGATCTTCTGAATGCGTTGACTTAGAATCGAGTTCTCAATCGTTTTGTGCCCCAATACCCCTAAACAAATTTTCATTCGAACATCGCACCTCTTGAAATAAAAATGCCAACATATTGCCAATATCTAATTATTTCCCTTGACGTTTTTCACACCCTCTGAAATATCGTCTTGCACCCAAAGGAGATGCGAGTGTCCCAGGTTGGGATAACTGACTTAGAAGAAACCTGGGGACCATTTAAGAAGCACAAAATAACAGAAAAGTCGATATCCCAATTGTGTTGACTTAGAAGCAGCCTGGGGACCATTTTAGAAGTACAGAATATCAGAAAAGTCGGTCCCAAACGTGAGGTTGTATTTCACTGCTGCAGCATGACGCCTTGTCCTCAGGGGCGGTAGAGACGGCGACACCCCGCAAGTGTGCAGCTTCCGTCTAGCGCATCACGGACATCATAACAGGCACAAAAACACACTGGTCGCATGACAGTTTGCTTTCATTTTCTCTGCAGTACCACTTCCACTCAGCACAACCAATGGTTTGCAACTGGATTACTCTGTATCGAAAATTCGAGTGCGTTGGATGTCTTTACTTTTTTAGAGTTTTCTGGTAGTGGTATGGAAGTTGTAACGAAAGCGTGGGAAATGATTAATTATTTAGAAGAAAACTATGCAAAAATTCGAATCGCTCCGAGAAAAGTTTAAATGAAGGTATACAATTCAGATGGTCAAATTTATGCAAGGGTCGAAGTAGTGTAGAAAATAAATCCCAGAATTCCAAGCTCGCAAAAAATCTTCCGTGCAATTGTTGCACTTTCTCGAAAACCTCATATTTTCACCTGGTAAAAAATTTTGAGACTCAAAGGATGTTAAACAAGATGAAATAAATAATGACCACATTATTCTTCTTATAAAATGCCTGTTAACCAACAGAAAATATCCCGTTAGGCGTTCGGTTACCAAGTTGAAAGACTCGTTTCATTGGAAGTCGCTCATGTTGAATAGTATTGTTTAATAATGACGAACAGCTGAAGTCACTACACCATCTTTACCAAACCTAAATACTGCTCCCTACGCTGTCATTAATATTTGTTGATTTCACAAAAATAACACAAATATCTCGCAGTAAAGATCAACGACACAAAAAGCCACCAATTGTCATGAGCAAGTATTCACGTTTTTCGGAAGCAATTCCAAATTATAACACACTAAAGCCACACCAGATGGAACATATATATCATAAACTAATATGCGTTTAAAAATAAAAATGTTCAATGTTAATTAAATCCCCATTGAAATAAAAAAACAGATAATTTTTTTGCAAAGATGCGCAAACTTAACTTTAAATTAAAAACACACAGTTAATTTAAGAAAATTTAAAATGATACGATTCACCAGTATCTGTTTTCATGAATGAGTAAAATGATTTTGTAAGAAATGCTTGCACGTTTTAATAAAAATCACCGATGACTACACGCAACTTCCGATCGTTGAATATATTTACCCAAAGTTACGTGATAATATTTTCTCTGAATCTATAATTTCGTTTATTCCGCGCTTCTCTGGATAGTGAGTTGTGTGAAGAATTATGGAAATACAGCATTTGAGAATACAATACAGGACGGATGCGCAGTACAGTATAAATCATCTCTTAAATATAGATATATGTATGAGCGTAGGAGTCGCGCTCCGCATCAAATCAGGAAGGTAAGTTGGTGTGGAATGAGGAAATTGGCATACGTACAATCAAGCCACGTTAGAATTAATTAAATGGAAAGAAAATTGTCACACAGATGATCAGTCCACGTTAGGATTGAATGTAACTGCAATGAACGTCAGTTGTTATCTCAATTCAATTAAGCTTTAGCAAATACACACGCTGAATGATTCACTGATCTTACTTTAAGCGCATATAACCCGATTTCAATAGCGGAAATGAGTCCCTGATGCAACACATTCTGTGGAGATTCAAAACAGAAAATTTCACGAAACTCACAAATTTGTTTAATATTAAGACAAGAATGTCATCATCCACAACACCGTGTCGTCACTTCCCTCGTCGATTTGCATTCATCTATCGACACATTTTTTCCCCCACGTCACGAGAGCAGAAATGTTCAAGCCTTCCTTTGCCGCTTGTTTCGAAATTCCCTTTGGTTAAGGAACACTTGCTATTCCTTGAGCAGTGGACGTAAGTGGTTTTCATGAGTGAGTCGTTGAAACACACTCACTAATCTGCTTACGGATCAGCGGACAGCTGCTGTCTGCGCACATGTGCTCGCTCCGCTCGTAACTCTTCAGCCCTGACATTAATTCCTACAAACACCTTCGGCCACTTGTGTCATTTTTCGTGACGTTGTCAGCGCTCCTAAAAAGTTACGAGGCACAAGATTCATCGGGAAAATCTACTGCATTTCAGGAGCCTCTAAACCAATTGGACGACTCTAACCCGAGCCTGATTTTATTGCAAGAATTGGAATGTTCGGTGTAAGAAATCACGACAAATGAATAAGCACCTACACGGAGCGTCCAGTGCATGAATCTCATCTGACATCTGCAGTAGCAGACGACACTTGTGTTCGTTACCGGACACCTTTGCTGTGCACTGTCCCCGCTGAGAAATGACTCTCACTCTTTTATCTCAGATTTTTATCACTGCCACCCTGAGTGTAGAGTTAACACTTCCGTGGAGATATTTTTAAGAATTATGATCACCCATCCTAATGGACACTAATGTTTTTAGTATTTGTACATATTTTCTTCATTCAATTGAGAAATATCATTTAATTTTAAAGTGTTAATTCTGATATAATTTCAAAGATACTACACTCTGTCTTGCGTGAGATTTTTTAATGTAGCAACGTGTGTGGTATATTTTTAGCTTAGATAAACTTCAAATCCCGTCATCCTTACAAGCATGCATGCTAGCATACTCGTATATGCTAAGTTTTAAGCATGAATTGGATTTAACATATTCGGATAGGAAAAAATTCATAGAACAAAAAACTAGTGCTGACGCTTTCTACTCATTTGAGTCGTCTCGATAAAATAAATAGTAAAAACTGACAATTACAGAAAAACTGACAAATTACGTCAACACGCTGATTTCTGTTCCCATTTTGGAAAAAAGGCAGAGATGTGACGGCAGATAGCATCACACTGTACGGCAACTTTCCATAATGCTGGTAAAATATTATTCAGCGAATGGAACCTAAAATCGTTTCAGAAAAATAATCATGGGTCCTCCTCGCAAACCTGAAAATAATCTTTAGCTGTCCACTATGTTAAGTCACCATTGTGGACAGCCGCGTGAACTCATTACATGTCTAAGATAATCGTCGTTCGTCGGTACGAGTACAGTGATCTGACTGAGATTCAGGATGATGAACTCAGATGTAACCTGCCACCAACATTGCCGCTAATTTAGTTACTGGAAGACTTTATTTTCAGTTTCATTAGTGAGACTTAATACCTTCAGCTACCATGTCAAGGATTTGATGCTACGAACAAAATTTTTAAAATTCAAATTGCTGTTTTGCTATGAATTCAGGGAATACAAGAAAGTGATGAAATCAGTACGCGTACACGCTGTACATAACAATTTTCAGATGCTTTGTGAGACAAAAGACGATGCATACGTTAAAGTTCACAAAATACTTTAAAAACGTTGTATGACAAAGTACATATTGCAGACAGCTTAATGATGGAATAATGTATTGGAGAGTAATTTGATTGTTAACATGCAATTAAGCACATATTCTTAGCGTAATTTTTAAGCATTAAAAATAGCTCATGATTTCCCGTGAATAACCCGAAGTAAGCATATTGAAAGCTTTTATTCATCCACCGTAACGACCCTCAACGATCACTCGGGATTTAATGCAACGATAAGAAAGAATTCCTTTGTCCTAATATCATATTTTAGTCAGAAAAGGCACAAGGTATTCAGCAAGAACTTGAAATTGCTTTGTAAATCAAACACTTTCTTGACCAGGAAAGGATTATCTAAATTGATCCCTGCAAATAAAAGATGGTCCGCAGTACCCATGGAGGCTCAGCTCGTTACTGGTACCCGAATTGGGGCAGCGTAGCTGGCTAGCTCGGTTACGGAGCACAGGCTTGCCTTCTCAGTAATTTTGTCGTTTATAACTTCAATGAGGAGTTAATAACAGAAGAAATGAGTACGGACGGAGGCCTGAAATATCGTTCGTCTCGAAGGTTGACCATGAGCCTTCTCATCGTTTCAAAAACTTCCCCAGTGCCGTGATGTGGGCTGCCCGAGAATGAGCTCTACACTAACCTGTCTGAAGGCTTCTTGTCGTACCTGAGAGCCGGAGCGGGTTTGGAACTCTCTCCAGCTTCTTGTGGATGCTTATCAGTGCTCCAGAAGCTGTAAAAGCGCTGGTAGTTGTTGTTTAAGGGATCTTCAGACCTGAGCGTTGAGGCGCAAAGGTGTTGACAAATATTCCAAACTCGACCAACGCAGGCTAACTGGTTAGCAAGGTTCTCTAATTACCTACGTCTTCTGTGATAAATATTCTACAGACCGTCCTCAGGAACTAATATCTCATCTGCAGCTCAGGACACAGCTCCACGGCATGGCTCTTATGCTGCAGGAATGTTAATTTCTCGAGACTGTGGGGAATTCGTCATGTATTTTTTCCGCAGTCAGTCTCTTGTAACTTCTAAGTCTCACTGACGATCGTGGCACAGCATGTCAAATAAAGCTGGCTTTTGCAGATCAAGATGCCACTCACTGAAGTTACGATGTCTATTTATCTGTGCGATGGTTACCTCCCGAGTTACACTCTGTTTCGGGATGAGGCACGGGGCGCGCAGCAGGGAATTCTAACCACAACAAAAGCGGCAAAGATCAGAGGCCGAATTTTCAAAGAATTTACATTGTTGTAGTGGTACAGATAATAGCGTTAGATTTTCTGTCAACTTGGCCACGCTGCGGGCCATTTTTTCTAGCTAAAGTCCTCAACTTTGAGTTTTTTAAATGTAAATTTGAGGATTTTGGCCTGGAAAAATAGCGCATAGCGTAGCCAAATCGACAGAAATACTAGGGATGCATGTTTCACCCCTACAACGACGTAACATGTCAGAAAGTCTGGCTTCTGTTGTGCGCCCTGTGAGTTTTTTTTAGTAATTCAGAGCAGGCTTCTGAAGCCGAGGTGCTCTGTCGTCGGAGAGCAACAGGGGCTGCGTCATCTTTCATGCTGGGGGTCGGTAGCAATCAAGTTGTAATAGAATGTGTTATTTATTAGTTGCTTCTGTTCTGGGCAGACCAGCTCCTGCTCTTTCGTGCGAGCTCTGAATGGAATTCAATCATTCTTTATCTCCCGATCTGTAGAACCTTCACGGGTGTGTAAATTACGGCCTTCAAATCAACCCATGAGAAAAATGCAATGTAGTACACATGGTTGTGTGAGAAAGTGGGATTAAATCAGTTTTAGAAGTTAATGAAAATTTTTCATGGAATTGTAATTTTTATGACTTGGTGTTAAGGAAATTTACGCAATCATCTACGGAATAAGATTAGAATTTGATATCTTTTGATAATACTGTATGGAGTGGAGAACCAACCGAATCAGTTACGAACCTTTGAACGGTGCTGCAGTTGCTGCTGAAGTGAAAGAGTTGTCAGTGATACTTTCGGGCATAATGGGATGGATAAAGGATGAAAAGGACACTCTAATTTTAATCAAACACAATAAGCTTTGAGACCGTCAACAATAGGCTAATGTTTTGACCCATCCTGGGTATACTCAAATATGTTTTATGTTAGGGCAAACCCAAACGAAAATGAAAGACGGAGAGTGGGAGAAAAAAACAATCAAAGTGAATTTAAGTTGATATATGACATGTGGCGTACTCTACTCATTGCAAATAAATACGAGGTTTATCGTTGAAAAGTAGCTGATGCAGCTGAATGCAGATGTTATATTTGCAGCAACTGGAAGCAGATATAATTGCTGGAGCAGCTGAAAGTAGATGTAATTATTGGAGCAGCTGAAAGCAGATGTAATTATTGGAGCAGCTGCAAGCAGATGTAATTATTGGAGCAGCTGAAAGCAGATGTAATTATTGGAGCAGCTGAAAGCAGATGTGGATGTCTCTTGATGACGAAACGTCACGGCAAATAAAACAAAAATCAAACAAGAGAGTCCGAAAATTGCGAAACGGGCAGTAAGAACGTTACGCGAGCGTTGCACTTGAACGCAAATTCACAAGAAAGAGATGCGGGAGGCGGGGAGGCAGATGAAAAGTATGCACTAGGTGGAGCACTAGAAGACCGAGGAGAAACATGTGTAGAGGCAAATGGAGGGAGAGAAGGAGGGACGGAGGGAGGGAGGGAGGGCGCACGGCTCGAGTTGATTATAATTGCGGACCGATTGGGAACTACCAACCGCCGGACGGTAGCGAGCAGAAGGCGCTCATGCCACTTGGCCGGACGACACCCAAGAATCTGAGGCAGAGTTATGAGCCTCCGCGCCATTATAGTCCATAGCATGAGAACATAAAGAGCAAGGCTCCAGCTTCTGTTCTCCGAGAAATTGGACTGTCACAAGGAAACAATTTGTTGCTTGAATTCGCTCATCCGCGGGCGCGTTTTTCATCCAATTAAATCGCAGGCTTACGAAAGTTTAAATTTTCGTGTTAATTTTAGCCTTACGCTTCCTGTAATGAGGTAGTTTATCGGTGACTTAACTGAGACGGAAATTGCTTTTAATTAGCTCGATGCCACAGCATCGAGAGCCAAGCAATGTATACTTAATTATTGTGATCGGATACGAAATCCAAGATCCAACTGCTGCTGAAGTCACTTCTTCAGTTTTATTTACAGCACTGAAAGAGATGCAGTCAAGAATTCGAAGTTCATGTAACTTCGAATGAAATTTGAAGGAGTTTAATAAGATGCTTGAAAACGGTAATAATCTTTTACAGGCACATGAGACTATTCTTAATTTCTTACTCATGCTATACGTGTTGTAATGAAGGGTGAGAGTTGAGATGCAATTTTCCCCGCGGCTAAATTGTTATTTATGTCGTTCCAGTTTTTGTATTCTGTAGAATTACCCACTTATAATTGAGCACCTTAAGTCACAGATGGTTTTCCTGATAAAATCATTCCTACCAGAGATTTCGCTTGGTGAAAACTCGAGAGTTTCGAGCGGCCGTTTCTGACGTCAGACGGAAGGCCTCTTAAGTGGATCATGCTGAGAAAAGTGGCCACGCGGCCCTTACTGTGTAGCTGGAGGCACCGAAGAAGTTATTTCATTCAAGCTTTGCTGAATCATTTGTCCCGATGTCATACAAATGAGCTGGGCAGATGTGAGAACGATGATAATTTGGATGATTAGCTCGACGCACCGCACCGCTTCAGCTTTTTGGAACTGGGTCACGTCGCGGGAGCAATCGTGGAACCCTTCCACAAAACCTGAGTGATTACGACTCTTTCATTAAAGACTTATCACATCTCTGATTGATTGCTTTGGGTAAAATTTTAGGTGAGCTTTGTTCTGTAAAAGTGTTCCGAGTTGGAATGGATTTATGACCTATTGTAATGTTGAAGACAAGGTTTGTTCTGTTAAAATACACGTTCGCGAGTCCATCTAGCATGTTTGCACAAATCAAGATTTTGCTTTTTACTATGGTAATGACTTGTTCGAATCCTAAGTGTCCCTTAGAGGTAGAAGTGTAAAATTGGAGCATGTTCTCACGGAGAGTACTGCAGTATGCTGGCTTAACTTCCATTCGAGGTCCGCGGTAAACAATGAACAAAATTGACACCCAACAAGAAGTGCCAAAATTGTGTGTCGCAGAAATAAGGTTTTTCAGAAAAATATTTTGGCGTAATTTAGGGATCTCCTTAGATGTCTCATTAATTTTTCCAATAACCAAAGCGTGGTACTGAGCAAAACGTGCGATGTCAGTCGAGTTTGTGCTCTATGTTTTGTATCTCTTATTATATTCTGAGTAAACGTATTCGCTGACATTTCTATCAATAAAACATAATAAAACGCCAGGTGTCTCCTCAAATTCATATATATGTTTAGATATTTTTAGTGAGCGTAATTTTTCCAATGTTATTACAATGGGAAGCTGCTTGCTTGGTATCACAGCTGCCATTCAATAGTATTAAAGAACCTGGCATCGGCTCATTTTTGTCTATAAGTCAAAAAAATGCTGCATTAAAATTGAATCATTTGTTGCTAAGTAAAATGCAGCTTATCGCGAGGAAAATGATATTGGGAATTTTTTCAAAAACTTCTTGGCTAATAATCTATACTATAATAAGAGCCGCGTCCGTCCGTCTGTCCGAGGCCAACCGAAAGTGTGTGATGAGCGTATGTGTGATACGGGCTGTGTGAACTCGGCCTCATCAACTCTCGACAGATTGAATTTTCTTATTTTACGGCCTTTCTTTCATTTCACCTTCTTTCTTATTTCAAGTACTGGGGTGTGGACTAGTAATTAAATAATAATACACAGTTGTTGCTTACTTGGTTGGTGCGTGTGTCTGTAACGTTCTCGAGGATGCTTAATGACCGTATCTGTAATGCGAGTTTCCCCAGTGCACAAGTACAAGAATATTTTAATCGCGGGTACTATTAGAATGGAAATATTTGTTTGGCATCCATACTTTGACATTTATTTAAGGCAACAATCCAACCCCGTAATTTTTGGTGGATCGTGTACACTTGTCGATTAATATAATGCTCGAAACAGCATAAACAAGCGGAGCAGAATACAAAGAACAAGTCAGAGATAATTGTCGCATAGTCAAGCCGAAACTTATTTACCCGATTTATTACAGTGCTCGCTGCCTTCAAGCTCTTTTAAATAAAAAATCACTGATCATTTCTCTGTAGATATCAGTTCATCTGGTGTAGCACTGCTGCACGCTGTGAAGTTGAGAGTGTGAATCATGAAATCGCATGCGTGACTTGACATGCAACAGTTGACTGAATGATAGGGTACGCGAGATTCTGCCTTTTTGCAGTCTATTCCTGAAAAAAGTTAAAGAATGGCAATGCCAGTATCATTTATTTCTGTTCCAAAGCCGACGTGGTTTGAGAGAACCTTGAAGCAAGCTACCTCTTGAAAAAAAATGAACACCAATGCTATAAAAACAGCCTCTTCTGGTTGCCGTTTCGATTTTTCGTCGCACTTTAGAGCCATTTTAAGATTAAGTCAGTAGCACAGATACACGATTCAACTACTTTGTATCCGTGCTCTGTTACTCTGTGATGCGTGACATGAGAGATGTTTCTCATTTTGCCTCTAATTAAAACAGTTTTCAATTACGAATACAATTTTAAATCTGGTTTAAAATAACACAGACATTTGTGACGGCACGGAAACACTATACAGATGGGGTTGTTTAACAAGCGTACGATACCATTTACTTCACTTGCTCGGGATAAGACTTCCACCACTTGTCGATGAAGGGCCGTCATTATATTAGCCTTACATTAAATAAGTCATTTTCGACTTCCCAACGAGCTATTCTTGCCGTAAATAAACGCTTAATGGCACGTGGCAGAGGCCTCCAGCCGATACAAGGGATTTGTGGTCTTATTACATCAACTTCCTCCATGGTAACATTTCGGGGAAATGTTTCATTTCTAAACGATGCTTTCCTGTTTTCTCAAGTATTTTCAAGGCAAAGCTCGTTGACATCATAGAAGTACTCTGAATCGACGCATAAACTTATGCGCACTACTTGCCGCACTTTGAGAAAGACAAATTAAGTGAAGAGGAGTCGATTCTCTTTCCTGGCAAGGGATTAATGTTTTGTAGGGAGTAATTATTACTTTCACACTAAATAGCATTGCTGAATCGTGCGTTTCCGATTGTTGTTGCACTTTGATAATCTTACGAGTACTACTGGATAAAGGAGGCCTGAATCATTTACTCCCATCATTTATGATGGAAAAATAATAATAATAACTGATATTAATCATTTGCTTAGCATACTGGCCAAACGTATTTGCTTTTTTCAAAAGCTGTTCAATTATAGTGCTTGCAAATTGATACTATATTACTTCGTCTAGCCTCAACCTACCAAAACCTCGCCATCACACTACCTGTGATGTTAATTTTAGAGTAAAACCAAAGCGTTCATCTCGCCTTACTTGAAATGAACCCGAACCGATCTAAACTTATCTAACACGTCTTAGCCTTTCAAAGCCCATCTCAACATCGCAATATTTATCAAGTTTCCACATTAAAACAACCCTCAAAACAAATAAGGTAGAAAGTCCGGAAAGACTTCGACATAAATATTTCATTGCGCGCTGGCGCACATAACCGCGAAGTCGGTCATCGTAGGCATCAAACTTTAGCTTAGCAAATTTCCATTGCGCTCATATATGTTAATGCTTGAAGACAGCCTGCCATTTTTCTTCTGAATCAGTAGGAAAGGCTCCATCTGAGAGCTTGTAATTGGGTAGAGTTTTAAGTCACCATGCTCTCTAGGCGGAATCTAATGATAATCTTGCGTAATAGTTCCCTTGGTGTGTGTATTTATTTATATATTAATTTGGTGTCTGCTACTTCCGTCTCTCTGTCACGATCATGACACTTAATGACCGTATCTATGATGCGAGTTTCACCAGTGCACAAGTACAAGAATATTTTAATCGTGGGTTCTATTAGGATGGATATATTTTTTTTTCATTCACGTCTAGAAAAATATTAATACTCAAAGAAAAATATTGAATCCCCTCATTTTTGACGGGCCGTGTACCCTAGTAAATAATAACCAGAAAAAAATTCTGGCCTAATGATTTTGTGTCTTCATAGTTGTTGGTATCGATTATACGAAATTATTTGACCAGATTACGTTTCCAGAAATCTAGAGTATTGCTTTTTGTGTAGATACTTGTATGAGGCTAATTAGTCTTGAACCCTTGTAGGACTCTCCGCTGTCGGCGCACATTCTTGTGTGGCACATGAACTGAGTTTCCACAACAGCTGATGATGGTAGTATTTGTGGCAATTTACTAATGATAATAGTATTTTACCGTCATAGTTCGTTCACAATTCCAGGCCCTGTTTTCATGTTTGTTTCAAACGCTGCATGTTTTTCGGCTAGGTTTCAATTCCCAGAACCGAATACAACATAATCCACTTCGACCTAAATTTTGATCAAACAACGCTAGCTCTACAAAAAAATTGTTGTTTTATTTAAATGACCTAAAACCAATCTAACTTTACCTATTTCAGCTCAACCCTACCACATTTTTCATGCTTCAATTTAAAAAACTTAAAAAATAAAATCCAACGAAAACTCGGAAAGTCTTCCCTATCACTTTGTACATAGGTTTTAGGTCATCCTCTACGCGGTGCATTTACACGGACGAAAATCTAAGGCCAGAAATTTTTGGGGCAATGGCTATCCTGAATGAAAGATAAGGAATAAAACATTGATCATGGAACCAAAATAAAGTCACAAAGTACTTATAATACTTATTACAAGTAATTTTCAAAATGATTTCAAATACAAAACATTAAAACGAAAGGGAGAGAAATAATGATCTAATTCGAGATCTCATCACAGCTCAGACCAATCAACAACAAAGGAAAAGTAAAACGTCCCAAAAATAACGGATGGGGCGTCGGACGAGCGTCAGGGAGAGCTAATAAAGCCTCGAAACTGCCACGCTTGTAAGAGTGATCCGAAGACGGCGTCTCGTCGATATTTTAGAGATAATTGATAACTGAGAAAGTTTGGACAGGCGAGCATCGGGGGCTGAGAGCGACAAGCAATTTGAGGGGGTAATGTGTGGTAATAGGCACCATGCTACCGATGGATGGGCATTTCAATTTTCTCTTGATTTATGACGTTAATGGCCCTCAGAAATTACATGGCTGATGTCCGAGGAAACAAGAATGTGCTGCCATAGGCCGCAGGACCAGGGCAATGCCCGTTCTTAGATCCAACTTTTCTGCCGCCCGTGCTCTGACATCGAGGCAAATTTTTTTGCCTGATGAAGAAATTGAAAGACCTCGTCCACTCTGATTGTGCTCGAAGATATCCCTGGCCTGAAGATGTAAGTGTACGTTTTTCTAAATTTCCTTGCTTTCATTGTCTCTTTGATGAGTTGGCATGCGCAAACTCGTGGAAATAGAGCACCTAGAAGTGCCTCTTAAAATGATATGACTGCGAGGTTAAGCTTGGATGATTCTGTATTGTTTTCTAAAGCTGAAGTCTTCCGATGATTATTAGGTATAACGTTCAATGTTATGATTAAACATACATGTAATGCAAACTCAGGTATTTCGTCACAATTCCTAATCTTTACACAATGAGAAGAAACCATGCCGAAATTCGAGAGTCGCAACGCTCATTTTAGAGGGAAACCGAATGACGATAATTTTCATGTTGCCATGAGCTAGGAGAGGAACATTTTTGATGGAACCGACCCTCCGATTATTTATCCGAAGACCCAAAATTGTTATCGAGGGAAAATTGTGTGTGTGTATATTTGCAAGCTTCAGAACATTTATAAAATTTGTTCGTTCTAAATACAATACATATGAACAAATTTGCAAAACTCTCAGCTTTTAATTCATTTACCCAGTGAATAAAGCGTGAGTTCAAATGAAGCAAGCGCAGAGCATTTAGAAGATTCTTCTCAAAAGATTATTCAGCAAGGGAAACAAACGAATGAAGGGTTTACATATGTAAGATTCCTCACAAAAGAATGGGGAAACAGAAGAGTGAAGGATTTAAATTGTCCATTAATGGACGAAATTAAGGCTGCAGGGCAGGCAGGCACCCCCCGAGGGCAGGGGAGCCACGCGATGTGAGGCAGGGGAGCGACTGAGCGGTTGTGTGTCGGAACTGCTCCCGCTCGTCAGGCTCTGTTTACAGCTGATTTTATGAGTAAAAGGCGTCAATGATGAAATCGCCTCTCATAATTTGATAATTTGAGCCTTAAACAACTGCCACGAACACTGGAGAAGCAAGGCTGACGAGTTTCGACAAGGCGACCGCTAAATGCCGTGTAATTAGAGAAAATTGACCCCTTCTGTAAGGAAGGTGCGGTTGCTTGCACTTCAGCTTATAAGCTCCACTAAGTTTTGCGTTAAACATATGTGCTCGGTTTAGCAGGTGCTAATAAATAATCTCCATGTGTTGTTGATTAAGTCATCAGCTGTCAAGATAATCTTTACGGAAGGGTAATTTTTTGAGCACAAAGCCCGCATTTGGAAGGCATCTTGAACTCAGTTTTGGTTGAGCTTAAAAGCCGCAAAGAAAAATTATCTGATCATTACCTGTTTTAGAGGACAAGGAGCTTTAGTGCTCCACATTTCTTAATCTTGCCGCTCACAAGGCTTATAAGAAACAACAGGAAGTCATGATTACACCCCAACATATTTCATCGTCATCGGGGCTCGAAAACGCGACGACTTCCAATCAAGAAAGGTTTGATCCGTCGCTTCTGGAGCAAGACTCCCACTTTAGTCACGCAAACAGAATAACTCTTGAAGCTAATGGGGGCAAAAGACCGTTCGTTTGCTGTGATTCTCCCCACATGACGGCAGAACTTTGAGAAGAATTAGAAGTTATGCATGCTACACTACAACTCTGAGCGCTGACTACTGCATGTTTATCTTCCCCTTCAATTCCCACATAACTATCGGCAGCCGTGACTCTTGGCAAGCCGTCATTAATTCATGCAAAAAGGCTACATTAGATTGAAAATTAACTTAAGTTGTTTTTATTTATGCAGAAAGATAATGATCTTTGAATAGAGATGAGTAAAAAAAGTATGAATGGTTTTCATAATGGTTTTCATAATGATGTATAATGGCTTTCAAAATTTGAATTTTGATGAAGATGAGCTAAAGCAGAAAACGGCTGTTCAAGGCATGCGGTGACGAATGCGCTGAGAACGACTGCTGGATGTCAACTGGAAATAGGATACAGCACGAAGCGTGCTGCACGTATTTCTAAGTGTTGTTATATCTCTTTATGTTGTCATGCTCTGAAACAATACGCGCACTTAGAGAATGAGATCAAGTGAGGTGTTGCATAACTTCATAATGACATAAAGTTAGTCGCTTGTACAGAAATAATTGAGGTCTCCAAATATATTTAAGCCTATCGTTTCTAAGCATTCCACTCTGTACCAGTCAATGGCTCTCGGCAACTTGTTTAACGGAAGCAATGCCTTACGATTTTCATGCTGAATTTTTTATACGTAAAAACGAACTGTGATTTACCATACTTATTGTTATGTATATAACTATACACCATATATATCGGCCGGCGCGTTATATGTATACATTTAAACATATAATATATGTGTAAAACATGCATATGAAACGTTATTTGTTTAATATATGTATATTTGTGTATTATACGTGTGCATATGTTGCGCACAACATACATGAATGCATAGAAAAGCAATAAATCGGATGCTGGATAATAGAAATGAGTAGAATTGTTTTGTCTCATATGAGCTGATTTTTTATCCGTTTCAAAGATGACTTCTAAAAGACAGCAGCGTGCGTTTAGAACTTGAGATGACTTGTTGAAACTGGTGGACACATGCGCTGTTTGTGTGTTGGGAGATGTGTCTGCACCCGTAAAATGTGCACAGTACCTGTGGACTGCACACTGTGTCTGTGTATATGTGTACTGTGCTTATGATACGTGCACTGTCCCTAAACATTGTACGTTGCTCCTATGCACGGTGCACTGTACTATATACTTTTTACACTGTCTCCATGCAGTATACTTATACGCTGTTCACTGCGTCTGTGCACCGTATACTGCGCCTATGCACTCTACCCTGTACTTGTGCAATGTATTCAGTACCTGTACACTACGCCGTATCTGTGCACTAAGCGCTATGCATATACACAGCATACTGTTCCCGTGCACTGTACACTATACCTATACACTGTCCCTGTGCACTGTACATTGTACCTGTACACTTCACACTGTACCTGCACACTGCGCCTATACATCGAACACAGCACCTATACGTTGTGTTCGATGTATAAGTGCAGTGTGCAGGTACAGTACAAAGTGTACACTGTACACCAAACATTGAACACGGCACTCATTTCAACGGGGAGTAACTTTGGTGATTTCCCCCCGTCAATGCTTGCTACAGACCGGGGTACACAGTTCCAGTGTTGAGGATCTTACTTCCTTACTTCGTTTAACGTGAAATGAAAGACCAAAGGAAGCGGCGACAAAGGCCGCTGATGACGCACTAAACTGGTATTCCAGATTACGGCCATAAGTTGGACAAAGGAGTTCATTATGAACTCAATTCAAAGCGATCCAAGTATTTTTAATTTAATCATGTATACATAATACAACAGCGTTACAAATTACAAATGATGGGACTTCCACATTAATAAAGCAATTATTTCTCGTCTAATATGTACAATTTATTCACCAATAGAGCACTGAAAATTTAAGGTGCAGTTCGGGTAACTGCTCCATGTTCTTGAAAAGCGGCTCTGAATTTAAAAAAAAATTAAATTGCGGCATGCGATGCACGGAAAGACGCGTGATAATTTGTATCATGGGTCAAACGAAGATTGATATCTAGTTATACAGTAAGTTTATATAATATCACAGTGCGAGTACCCCACATGCACGATAATGAATCAGTCGTGAACTGCTGAACTCATTCATTATACATGCAGCCGTACACCTTACTTTAAGAATAGTCTGGGGAGAGTAATACAGCAAATTCTTATTAAGAAACAAGATCACCAGTTTCCAGGTGGTTCAACGGTGTGCAGCGTACGCGCGATAACAGTCAAGAGGCTCCTACGAAGGTTAGAGACTGTTATTCTGCAAGTGTTCCATCCCATACGTAAAATGGTTAGCATCTTCACATGTGAACACCTCTTTTTGTGGTTAGAGAGACTTAAACTAACTTTTAAGGTGATCTAATCTAACATAAACTGGCAAATAACTGGAGAAGATTTCTGGTCATTATCGTCATGTAGTCACCATTGACTATGGGGAGTCGGGAAGCGCCCTACGTCAAAAATTAGAAAATGAACTTCGCCCCGTCCTCAAAAGACATTTCATTCGAACCTCGGATCCCCTGAAATTAAAATGCCCTAATATAACCAATGTCATATTATTTCCCGGGGCTTTTTTTGCACTCTTTGGAAGATCGTCTCACACCCTCAGAGGGTGCGAGCACCCCAGGCTAGGAACTCCTGTTCTACATCATCGTGTTAGTTACGATGCTTCAATTTTTACCTGACTAGACAATTATGGTGATCTCAACATTAAGATAACAGCCTTTAAAAATTAATGCATAAGGTAAAGCACACAATATCCAATATTAACGCTCTTGTTACAACGAATGTTAACCTGTGAAGAGGTACACACCACCTAATATTAACGCTCTTTTTATCACACACGTTCCATTCGTGAAGGGCCGCATGTGTACCATTTGGTAAATTGTTTTCACATACCGGTATAAATGAATGACACTTTGTCTGTTTCGCGAACTTTTTAAAAAACAATTGTTATTACACGAAGTGAAACGTTAACGTGCAATTGCATTTTCATATTTCTTAAAAGGATGAAAATGTATTCGAGGAGTAAAGTAGATTTTCCAATTCTAAAACTTACAACCTAACCAAACCTACCGTAAGCAACCGTGGAAACGCAGCGAACCTGTTATAAACCCGCCTGTTACACACTTCAACATCGACCTATTTAGAAAGTGAAAGAACTCTTCACATGCCACATTCGGTACCATCCTTCAAGTTGTAGCTAATCAGACAATCACGGTGCCCCAACATTAACATGCCTGCCTCCATGCTTCAATACAGACCAGCGGAGAGACATGGAACACGCAATTATAATGTAACCTGTTACTGAGGCTACCAGAACCGAGAAGTGATTTCCCAGAGCCCGCGGGCATCGCTCAGCCTGCTGGTCATTTAATTCTTTCCAGCGGTCAAGTCCGGCGAGGAAGGCACATCATCCGTGCCCTAATTTATTGCAAATTACTTGTTGGGCTCGTCGTTTGTATCCTGGCCCTGTCTCTCGGTAATTGGAGAGCGTGCATTATAATACATTGCTGTGACACTTTAATTACGAACATATGGAAGCAATGTAAACGTATCAGGACCTCGGGACACGAGATGCCGGGTTCATGTCATAAACGATCGCGGTCATAACTTCGCTTCAGAGATTCATTGTGAGTGAATGAGACGATGTCAGAAATGCTGATCGAGCATACCATCCTCGTTAAAGATCGGACTAGGGCAATGAGCACCATCAACGACAGCATCCTTAAATGCTGAAAGAATTCCAGGTCTCTAGAAATTGCACGGCCTATTTAGACGTAATTCTCTTAACTGTTTCTTAACTGCTTGAAATTAATTTTTAACGCATCGATTATTGCGGACGATGCAGAAACTCTCCATTGGCTCATTAGCATGAGATACCTATGAGCGGAAATCTGAGATCATCCTTTTTCATGTAAAACCGAACGAGAAAACTAGGAAGCGTCAGCACATATGTTCTACCAAAGGTGACAATCGTTTTGGGTTCATCGCACGTACAAACTCTACCATAACAAACGAATACCTCCACAAAACACGAACGTTTTAGCGTCGGTTGAGTGAAAAACTTGGATCGCAGTGCCAGTTGCAAGAGCAACGCAGGCAGCGGAGTTGCCGCGCGACTGAGAGCGCAGGAGAGCGTGTGCGCGCGGTGTGACGGAGCAACAGGAGCCGCGTCAGTGGCGCCCGTCTATCGAAAAGGTGCCAGTGATTGCCTCATTTATATCGGCGTACTTAGTGTCCGCCCTGCGACTGATTGCGTCGACATCCGCACAAGCGCGCAGTCATGCAGCCGAAGCAGCTCCTACAAAGACAATCTGGCCTCCTCGTCGCAAAGAATAGACGCGTGATGGGCCTGAGAGTGCAATTATCGAAGCTCAAGATCCAAAGGGTGCTGAGAGCAGCTAGCGTTCACTGTCGATGCTAACGTTGATAAATGTGCTCTTGGCCACCAGAATACATTCAGGAGCAGTAGACCATGCAACGTTTATTGTCTTCTATTTTCTCGCAAATTCTCCTCTAACACAAGATTAATAACACCTTATTCTGAAGTTACTTTATTTTTTGTGGCACTAGCTCACTTACTTGCTAGACAACTGTATGTATTTCATTTCAGTCGCATTTCAAGCGCAAACTTTTTATTAATTCTGGCGACTTGTTCTCTCATATCCAACATCAGTGTATTTCGTTGAATTCGTAGCACATGACAGGTTGTTTTGAGTCCTAATGATTGAAATTGTCACTTTAGTAAGCAGAGCCTTATTATCACGTCAGTGTCACTGACAAGGAATCGTGTAGCATTGAAGACGGTGTGATTCGTTCTTCGCATCTTCTAGGAAGTGCACCCTTGCTAAGTATAAAGCTGCCAGTTCCAGACGCACGATTTTTTCGACTGTCAGCTCCGTCAACATGTACGCGAGTTGTTTTTAAGACGTTCATGGAACTTTTCTCAATTATGTCATACGACTAGAAACTCTCTTATTGAAGGCCGACTCAAATCTCACTACTGAGACAATCCATTGCTCGGGCATTCCTTAAGACGGTAGGTTATTGACGAATCCTCCTACCTTGAGGGTAAAACTCTGCCTCCGACATGAAACACCTTTCATCGGCCTCATCTCGGGCCAAAAAAGTTGGTCGATAGACAGTCGGCTTCCAAGGGCGATGTTCCTACCGAAGAAGTGCGAGTTTTGACACATCCTGATTAAGGCCATTGATTAGTAAAGCAACAGCAGCCCCGGCGCTCCATTGGAGGCGTCAAGAAATGAAAAATCACAGTCCATGGCCGAGCGCTCGAGGCAAACCCTTCTTGCTTTGATTGGTTGCGGTCCTTCTCTATAGAATTTTGATTGCTCTCTTTCATATGCTAAATAAGTCTTTAGTACTAACTCACTTGATGCTGACACCGTCGAAATGATAATTAATTAGTCTCTACAACTCATAGGGTAAAAGTTTATAGAAAGTACAAGATGGTATCTCTTGGTCATTTTTTCAGGGATAACAAAATTTTTCTCTCGTATTGTCCTATGATGTGGAAGCAACTACGTCAAACTTAGATTGTTCAATGCATACACACTTACATTTTTCAGAAAAAAAATGAATCTGAGAAATTTCATATCGTAAATTTTCTTACGGCGTTTCTTCACACAAGGCAAGAGCAACCAGTCTTAATTAAAAAAACGATATGTTTTGACAGATACGTGAAGTCGACGCAGCAGAACAGCGGATAAAACTCGGCCTCAGAGCTCCCTTTGTCTGACCTCACCATCTCGTAACTGAAACTTGACTTAAGGGTTGTGTATGAGTGATCTTCTAGTAACCTTCCAGTGTCCAATGCGGTCGTAATGCACCATAAAGAGAGCACGATACTCCATATAAGGGAAGCTAGTGGCTAAGTGAGCATCTGTGATGCTACACGGCGCGAAACTCCGGTAGCTTGCTGAAGCTGCTCCCGCTGTTTTATGAACCCTAATGAACGGTCATAAGCGGACACTCAGAGTCCTGCAGAGACGGGCTCATCTCGAACACAAATGGACTTCGCTGCGGACAACCATCTCATCTGGGACGGGTAAGTGGGCAACCAACTGAGGCTCAAATGCCCCCGCTCATCAGGAAAGGGTGGCCTTTCAGACGACAGAAATATGATGATGGCATTGAAAGTTCAAGACCTGGCGCTGCTCAGCAGAAATAACAAATCGGGACCCTTACTTCGCTGGCTACCGTAACAAGAAGAGCGTGCCAAGGAAATATTTTTAGAGTTCACGCTACCTTAGAGTAATCATACTGAAAATATAGTGAGTCGAAATAAATTAGTGACACATTCGAACTGATGACGATCCCCAGAAGATTGAAAGATGAGAAAAATCACACTCATTTATCAAGTGGAATTTTGCAAAAGCTTCAACCTGGATGTCTCCGCCATTCGTTATACTGCAGAAGAAAATAGCAATACGAGGGTTCTTAGCTCCCGAGCTTCTCGAAAATGTACTTAAAAAATACAATCAAAGGCTGAGGAGTGTTGAAAATGAATATCGACTGTGAAAAGTGGCTTCTTATATTCTCGAAACAACCATAACGTCTTGATTATGATGAAAGCAAGGTGAGTCCATCTTGCGCTGCGAGATCTGAAACTGTACGGTACCCACAAATTGGTGGTCCGGAAAAAGGAAATGAATCTCTGGAAATTGAAATGTTTTATTTCATACGTACTTTTTCAACTATGGTGTGAAATGAACAGTTGACTTTAAAAATGACTGCTAAATTTCTGTCTTCTTATTTCTTCTTTAATTAATCCTGTGAATGAACTACTAAATATATTATACCTATGTTTGAAACACTAAAATTGAGTGTTGGGTGCTTCTGTTGTACAGGCTTCACAATCCATCCAATTTTTCTCGTATTAAAAGTGTCAGGTGTAGACTCAAAAGATATATCTATAAAAATTAATTATGTTAGAAATAGTAACTAGGACCCATTGTTTATTAACAGTTACCCACACATCAGTTTACGGCATTATAAAGACGATTCGAGACTCTTTATCGTGTATACAATTTTTCACATATTTTTGACAAGTGCCGCTAATTTCCCACTTGCTTAGCACGTTAAATGGATTAAAATATATCATGCCGTAAATCACAGCATCAAAGTTCTCAAACCATTCAATTTTACAGAAGAATTGATAAACAAATGATGCTTTCATTTTTACGCAATGGTCGTGGATTTTATCGTTCTGAGATGACTGCTCGGATGTACACGTGGAGCGGAGCAGGTGAACGCTGCACTGTGTTGCCTGGAAAGTTCAACTCTAATTCTGCTGAAATTTGAGTTTCTGTCCGGTGTTGCTTCCTCGAGGTAACTAGGCTAAATCTCTCGTTTGGATTTCTTCCATGCTTTTGGTTCAATTGCTGCATTAACTAGTTAAACTGCCGTCAGTGAACTAAAACCAAAATTGTAGTTACCAACAGATGAACGAAAACGGAAATCTAAACTTTAAATATAAGCTCTGCAAACCAATATAACTTCACCGTTCGAACTCAAACTTCCTTTGTTCACA
The DNA here is from genome assembly GCA_014220935.1 of Platorchestia sp. MABIK. Lineage (NCBI taxonomy): Eukaryota > Metazoa > Arthropoda > Malacostraca > Amphipoda > Talitridae > Platorchestia > Platorchestia sp. MABIK. The sequence goes on along the minus strand of JACJUY010000419.1, from coordinate 138,343 downwards.
ACGATTCCCTCTTTCTATGAAACAGCGCAAGACTAATGGCGCCCATAGCAGAGCTGTAAGTGAACTGGAATGGCATCTTAGTTAATTCTCTACAACGTCACCCATGCGCTACTGACACCAGATAGACTCATTATGTAATTTACTAAGAGAATATGAAAGCTGGTGAGCCGTCCTTGTACGGCTTGTTCAGGTATTGAAGCGACGCCTGCGATCATTTGTTCTGATGGCCCGTGCACTCGGCTGGCATGAGGCGAGCCGGACGCCCGTCTTGGCCATTACATGGTAGCGGCTCCCCGACACTGATGGAGCGGCCCGCGTAGGCAGGCGAAGGACAGCGCAACAACTTTCAAGATCCCGCCGGATTCTCGAAAAAGAAAGGACAGTGCCTTGGCTGGCAAAAATGAAGCAGGGATTGCAGGCACCATACGACTGCGCCGTGTCTTGATCGGTGCATCCTTCGTTATACTTTGGTCAACATTTGAGATTCTTCTAATATTGCAGGGCTCTGTTCAATCATCGGGAAGGTTTAAAATAGATGAAATAGGCCGATTTCCAGGAAATCTCACTGGTAGGATAAAAAGAAAAACCAATGTAGCTATCATAAAATCTAGCTATCATGTTTTTATCATGATTTGATAATTTTTAGCTACGCTTGTTTTCCATTTTATCCTAGAAGGTTTAAAATTGCAGTAATCTGTCCAATCATAAGACATGAACAGGACGAATAATGTAATTTGAAAGACTAAATTAATTCCTTTTGTAACTTGACGTGAATAGTGCGATATTTAGAAGACATTCAATCTCAGGAAGACCGTGCTGGTTAGAGAATGAATCAGAAGTAGACATGAAAGGCTATGATTTTTTTATTGCACTCCAAGGACTGTTTTTACAAGTTAGTTATTAGAGGAATGACACATGTCACGTAGCATGTTAATCGCGATATGGGCTTAAATGAAGTTCAATATTCTACTCAAATTTAGTCAATTGCTGTGAACAATTTTGAAAATGGCAAACATCAACAGGATCTTGCCTTCATTTAGCCTTAATTAAGGACTGATGAAAATTGATTTTGTGACACTGGCCGGTCAGCAGCATTATATAAATTAATTCCGAGTACATCGGCGGCTCACATCGCAACCAATGTGGTGATGTGCGCATGAGAATGTAATCTTTTTACACAAGGATTAGTGTTAACCGTACGTAAAAACACAAATAAATTCTAGAATACGTAGGACTGACAGTTTTCTATTTTAATAGTGCATGGCGAAAGCGTCATCAAACTTATAAATTTGGTTAGAATAGCTGCTCAAATTCTAGCAGCACAAAATGCTAATGTGATAAGACTTTTTGGTAGTAAAACTCAAATGAAACCAACACCTGCTCATTAAATCCATTTCCTGTATATGTAAAAATTAAAGCTAAAGGCACCCCACACCATGACATTGACTGGGCGTTTTAACGCGTTAACTGCGGCAGGTTAAATAAAAGTTCAATATTCAACTCAAATTAGAGTAAATTCTTGAGATCAATTTTGCAAATAAAGAACATTAAATAGAGCGTACTTTCATTTGGGTTTCATGAAATATTTATGAAGATTGAGTTTGTGACTGCTGGTCATTCAGCAGCATTGTGAAAATCCCCTCAGTGACTACCGCTGGGTCACGTGGCAAAGTGTTAACCGTGTACTGCGTGTTGCCTCACAACAAACATCGGCATCTTAGGATGCTTTATTTCCAATCAAGCCTGATACATATGATCTTGAGCATTGGTTTTTCAAATGTCTTATAACTAACACTAAATATATAGGACACCATGACGGTTCCCCCGTGAAGCCGGTACCCATTTCCGACACCTGGGTTGAGTGGGGTATTGTGCTTGAGCTTTCCCTTATACCCAACGGGGAAAATCGCAGCGCCAGTGCCGGGATACGAACCCGGGCCTCCACATGCAAGGCCGATCCCTTAACCACTGTACCACAGCGAGCAACGAATTATCGAGACGACTAACGGTCTTATAGAGTATCTCTCTTCAATCTGAGCACGCGTCCGTCATTAAAAATCACCTTCTGTTTCAGCAATGATACCCAGTCTTTGTTTTCCGTGTAAATGAAAGATTTCCTTCTTCGTGGCCTCTGTGAGTAGAGGTGTCTTATCAATACGTCAAACTAAAATTTATTGATTCCTCTGCTGCTAAAAATTCAGAAATTTTTGAAGCTAAATTTTATGAAATTCAGGATGTGGGTTTTGGTGGCTTGGATCTGGTTGGATCTGATATCACTTCTCGTTTTCGAATTTTGTCACTGGGAACATGCCTTTATTTTTTGGTGGTACGGTACGAGAGGAGGTATAGTGGCTACTTCTTCAGGAGGTAAATGACCACCCATGTCACTCGCAGGTCTGCCGCCACACATTATCAATAATAATCTTTTACTATATCGTGGAGAGAGCACAGGAGTTCTCTTGCACTGAAAGGTTGTTTTAATCCATTCTGATAAATAGAAGCCAAGTTATAAGCCATAACAGTTGTTGAGAAAATGTGTCAAGGGTACCGAAGAACAACGTGAAAGAAATCACTTTTCTCTGATTTCGAGTTGCTCGCTGCAGCGAAGTGTGGTGGATCCAGCAGAGTGAAGAGGGCTCTAGAGCACTACGTTATCACAAGCTTCTACAATTTTGTCACGGTGAGATTAAAAGAAAACTTTTTAGTCAAAATCAAGCGTAATATTGTTTTCCGCGTTCAATAAACTCAAATTTTTCAGGCCTATGCGCTCATTATGGTGCCTACGAAAGTGATTATAAAAATCACAATCCTCAACATTATGCCTTTGAGGTAGAGTTTGTGATACTTAACATGCTGGTTAAAGACATAATTTTGGCTTTAGAGGCTAACTTAGCCACCTCAGTATACGTATTTGCTAGAAAATTCTCACGGTTCAACGAGCGCTTAAATAGGTCACCGCTACCAGTATAGCTTCATGTACAGTAACAGATGGTTAACCGGTGGTAAACCGGTTCAGCTAATGTTTTTATCGCATTTCGTCCGTGGATAATAGCAAACATTGTCTTGGTGAAAAAAAGGTAACGATGTTTTTACAATTAGCCTTACTGTGTAAATTGATCATTTGCTGATTGAAGAAATAATTTTGTTAACTTATGAAGCCGTTGTCAGTGAAGAAATGTCGATAATTAAGGATGGGCAGCTCTCGCCAACGAGGAAAACTAGTCTTCTTAAACATATTAAATAGCAAAATATACCTTGTTCAGTGAACATAACTAAAGTTGAGGATTATTTCAAGAGAAATGAGTTGGTGAGAGGAAAGAAAATGTAAAGATATTCTCTTTTCAGGTACATTTGGCACAAATGATAATAAATGCTCAACGTAGTCTATCATAAGAAAAAAAACGCATGGAGCGTGAACTAAAACTAGTGAGGGCTGTGTTTTGTAACATGTCAATTTCAGAATCCACGTTTGTGAGCAATTAGCATTTTATGCTTTTGGATTACTTTTTATCGGCCCCACGTTGCTACTTTTCATTTTAAATTGCAAACAGAAATATTCAAAACGCCAGACTTTCTCAAACTCGCGCATTCGATAAAATTTTGCCAAGCGACGAAATTGCATCACCAGTTAAAATGAGAATATGAAGAGCCTGATAATCGAATATCAAGTAACTCTCACCATACGGTCACAAAATACAAGAGATTAAGTACTTTTTACTATTCGTGATCGATATAATATAAATATAAGAAGATAAAAAGTATTCTGTATTGCAATTATAGACAAAGATCGTCATGGGCGAATAAGATGATTTCAATCACTTTTTAACGTCTTTCCAGGAGAAGATGGAACGGGAAAAAAGACTCTAGATCCTAGTCCCCGCAAGGGTCAACTCAAGTTCCTGTTAAAAATGAGAGCTTCAGCCGTTCAAGCTTGGCATCGATCACTACTAACACGTAAAAATTTTTGATTGACAGTAGAATTACCTAAAGAAATGACAAAACAACTGAAAATCTTTCCTTCGATTTTTTTTTCAGAAATAGTTTTTTGCCTTCGCTGGATATGGTACGGGGTTCCTTTAGAAGACACTGTAACAGGAACAGATTATCTCACTTGGAGGTGAGAATTTTACGCCTGTGTTTTTTGAGCCCATTAGATGGATGAAGGAATGTATTAGCATGTATTAGTGTAGATTATTATCTGCTGGGAGAAAGATCAAATAAATATGCAAGATCTCACCGAATGAATATTTGAACCGGAGTCGAGACAAATCAAAATCATAGATATTTTAAATCATGAAAGAGTTTCCTCAATCACTTGTTCATTAGATGATTACTGTTGAAACATGTATTCGAAAAAATAACCAGTTCATTCTTTATCTTCGTTTGTATTCAACAGAGACTGCCGTTTATGAAAGTGGAAAGACATTCAACATATATGTTCAAAATTTAAGTTCGATTTATATTGTTCAGTTGCTAAATTTTTTTACAAATTTTTCCGAGAGTTCCAAGACTGAGAGATATTTTATGGCTGTACTGGAAACACGCAAGAAGCATTTGCACAAGAGTAGGAGTTTAAATTTAAACGAAGTAGAAGGATTTTGATAGAGCTGAGAATATTAGACCTAACGCTTCAGGACTCAACAACAGCCCGAGATGTTTTCGTGACTCATAATATTCCACTGTGAAGGACTAAGGATTTAGCCAAGGAGAAGGCTGAAATTCCGTTTAATTAACGTTCTCTTCTCCATGCTGAGCCTCACCGATTTTCGTATCATATCGCTTACAATCCATTGTCGGCGTCATAGCTCTGGCGGCTACTAAAGGTTCTCGACTGGAACCTAAGCATCCTATTGAAGAGCACTCCGAAGTGAACCGCGTGGCTGTGTTTGATTTCAAAGCTCATTGCAAATAATCACAACAAGAAATGAATGTGATCAGAGGTGGCCTCTCGAGATTACAGAGGCTTTACAGAAGGCTTACAATGGCATCAGAAAAGGCCTTAAGACTCTTTATGAGGGTTTATTGTCCTTCCTTTGGCATCACGGAAGCCCATCTCAATGATGCGAGCAATCATAAGCCGATTACTGCACAACAAATGCGATACATTTCAGACGTCTACGGCCCGCACCATTCAATGCCGCCGCACACATGAGTCGTTCGACGGTAAACACATCGAGTTATATCCCCTAAACTCTCCAAACATCAGTACCGTTCCATTTATTTCATTGATAGTCATCCTAATTACTGGAGACCTGTTGCAAACTATATGTCTATAAAGAGAGGTTGAAGATATTTTCGATTATTTCCTCACGTTTTTTATAATGCTGTGCAGTGTTATTCAATGCTTTCGACATTCTAATACGCTAGTAGCATTGTAGTGAACACAAGCTTATGAAAAATCATCAAAATTAGTCGCAATTTAATACTGTATAGGTTCAATTTCCGCTCGGAATGGTCTTAAATATACCATGGACTTGACTATCTCCCATCTCATTGAGCACCACTACCGGCCTGCAAAATTCAAGCAACCGATTGGATTTTAAGACCATGACAATGGCTTGTTACTGCGTAGCTTCCACCGAAATCCATCCGTTCATTTGAATCAAGTGTGTTGAGTGCAATATTTTACGTTATCACAACCATACTGCAACTTTTCGGAGAGCTTATGATTTTGTTGCTAGGGAAAGAATTTTTGAAATAAAAATCCTAAGCTCACCAAATTTAAAATTTCCACGGAACCAGATCATGAACATCCCTTTCATGGACGCGAGCAACAATTCCGTCGTCTGCAAATTTCTCTGCGAAATTAACCTACCATTTGCAGGAGCAGGCTGGCATCGCCAGTAGCCCGGGCAGCTCTTTTGACTGTCCTGAGGCTGAGATGTGAAGTGATGTGTTTTGGCGTGAGTCTGTCTATCCACTTGATGCCTGACTACACCTGAATGGCAGCAGCGCGTCTGGCCGCAGCATCTCGTGGCGCACTCCAAAGAATGAGATCTAAACAAGGCATGACTTGAAAATTCCAATTTGGGCTTGCTTTTTGTCATGCTAGGTGTGCTCACAAGCACACGCAAGAGGTGAGTCTGAGACGGCTAGAAGGAAAAAAGATCACTTCTATCGAACGTATGGAAGATTTTTTGATGCTGCATTCGCGTATACGGAATTACTTGAGGTGGATTCTTTGTTGTTGTACCAAATCATTTGGTTAAATAGAATGCTTGAAAAATTTTAGTCGTGTGTAGCATGTGATTTAGGTGCGCCATTCTTCGAACGAAAAAATTCGGAAGCTAGTATGTACTGAGTGTGTGCTCTGCGAACGCAAAGCAAGTCATTTGTTTCAAAAATTGAATTTTGCTAATGGTTTCGCAAGCTTATAAACTAAGATATTTTCAGTTCATGGACATCGTACGGTTGTATTATATGTAATTAGGTCACTCAGTTCACTTCTATATTTTAATCTCTACTGAAAATTACAATATTTCTTTCCCGACGGCATAATTTTTACTCCACGTTCCACCACTAGAAATTTGTACACAGATGTTCTTATTACAGCAGCGAACTCTCGTCCCGCGTTCTTTTACGGTCATGTTGCTGAATTATGAGGCATAGCGTACACCGTAATTTTTGGTCTCTCTCGTCGTTCATCACGAGCATAGCTCGCCTGTGATTACAATACACATCTCGGGATATGTGCATGACGCTAATTTTCTCGCTGCAACTTTAATGGTCGCGGCAGGTGCCATTACAGATCCGAAAAGGCGACATGCGATGGCCACTATTGTCGTCATGCGAGGCTCTCGACACCGATGTACGCTGAACAAAACAGCGAATAAAGTATTCAATGCAAAAATTGATGAACAATTAAATTTTTTGCCAATGGGAGACAACACAAGAATTTTACAAATACTTGCCGATGGTTTCAACTCATAAAAATCCTTGTGATTTTTACTAGAATTTTTCTCTCGAAGAATGCAACACAAGCGTATTAAAAAATCACAGGGTTGGACTCATAAATTGATAAAAATTAAACCAATTCCTACGAGGACACATCAGAGGTTCTCTTCTGACTACACACAATTTGTAACTGAATGGAGATGATGCAACTCATGCTCTGAACCCTTGAGATGAAGGAATACACTACACAAAGCAAACCTTGCAGATATTTTGAGACGGAGTTTCTGAAGCTATTTTGTCTTTTCAATACCATGCTATAAAGCAATAGTGTTAATTCGGGTTTGAAACGCTCGATTTTAAAATTATCAAGTTGAGTTTTGAGTCACTTACTCTCGTCTGAAGGGAATTGTACTCAGCTTCTCTGTCCGTAGTCTGAGAGTGCAGTGTTTGGCAGAACAATGCAAAATATCAGCAATCATTCCCAGACGCTTCAAATTCTGAGTTTTATGCCTCCTTATGCAACCAAGACCCACATTCCTCAAGATCAGGTCGTTTGCAACTCCCGAAAAATAATTCAATCCTCATCTTCCGACTTTTCAGTTGCCCTTCAACACACGCCTCCAGCAGACATAATGGGATAGTTCACCCTAATGCACCCTCAGGTGGGAAAAAAGAAACCCAGTTTACGCCTTGAAAATGAATGTCAGGTTTCGTCCGCCAGCTCTATGGAATGGCATGAAACTCCCCATATTTCACACTGAAGTATGACATAAGTCATTCATGATGTATCTTGAGTCGGGACAGAAGTACTCCATGTGCCAATATTGCAATAAAAACTCTCCTGTGTCATTATATTTAACAATGTTACTCCAACGCTAGCAACACATTCCTAGAGCCCGATTTTGCAAGTGAAGCAACATGTAGAAAGGACAAACTAACATTTAATGTGTTCACATGTGAGCTCTAAAGAAGCGAGCGTAGAAAGGGAGTAGTGAATACTTTCGAAAATAGTGAGTTAGTCCTCAATTTAGGAAAAAAATGAGTCATGTTGAACAAGATGGCCGGAGGGCACGACGACTGTTGCTCCTCAAGCACCAGCCCGTCGCCTCATTTTCTCGCCCGGTCTCTGGATGTGCTCCCGTAATTGTGCCCAGCTCGCAATGATGATCAAAACGCGGCCAACGATAATGATTGCGGCCGACTGACAGAGATAAATCTGGATTTTGATTACTTTCGGAATGTAATGTTCACTCATGAGCCGAGTTCCATTAGTTACAGAGGAAGATGGTGCGCATGCCCAAGTTGAGTTTAACTGCAACGTCAGTTCGTGTAAGATCGCCTGATCATCGAAGTTCTGACCACGCTCCTTCGCAATTATGGCGCCAGCAAAGGCAAAATTGTGATGCCGAACTGGTAGTCAATTTATTATGCCGAGGACTGGTCATGGTTAAATTATGCGCTCCTCCAGTGATCAATGCTCAGTGAGGCTCAGTGAAACAGCGAGGTTGTAATGCGAGTTTGGTTCTTTGAACATTTTGCTTGAGAATTACAGCATTTGCAAGCGTCATCAAGGTGAAGTAAATGCGTAGGAACGAGTTTATTGCGCATGAAAGTGAACAATGCTGATCTAATTACGTTTCTAATCAATTCAGAATTTATCAATATTTATGGTCAAAATTTTTCCATGTGAACACAGGCTTTATAGTAACTTGACAAAGGAATGAAATTAGGCTCGTCAAAAATATTGAAAATATTGAAAAATGAAATTTAAAATGAAACTCTTAAGGTTACGACTCTTAAGTGTCGTGTGTTTCGTTGCGACTACAGAAAATTGATAGAGGAACCAAATTTTGAGCTTCGATGGTGTTGACTCATTGGAGTCTTTAAGAGACTATTGCACTGGTGATCTTCACATGCCATCACTGAAACCTTAAGAGGCTGAGACGTGAAGAATTTATCTTTCTTCATTTTCAATTTGGGAATTTTGTGGCCTGGAAGGGGGGTTAAAAGTGGTCGTAACAGAAAGCGAACTTCTATACAGCTCAGTGCAAGCTAACGCTTGAATTTTCATTATTTCTCTCTATCAATGAACAAATTAAAGGCCAAATTTTGAGTTGCCTGTAAAATTAATTCGAATGTTTGCTTGCTTGAAAAATAAATGTGGAACAGGAAGAAATATTACACACGCCGCAATCCATACTTTTTTTACCGATTTCTCTTGTCATCTAATTTTGTCCATGAAAAATGAAGGAGAAGCTCAGGACAAATCACTTTCAGGCGATTTATTGGGACGAAGGAAGGTGCATCCTGGTCTCGTGGTCTGGTCTCGTGGTCTGGTCTCGTACTCTGGTCTCGTTTCTTAGTCTCTTATTTTGGTCTCGTATTTTGGTCGTGTACTCTAGTCTCGTACTGTGGCCTTGTTTCCTAGTCTTTCATCCTAGTCTCGTATCCTAGTTTCGCATCCTAGTCTCGTATCCTAGCCTTGTCTCTTAAGGGGCCCATACACGTTCAAAAAAAGCGTCAAAATTTTGCATCAAAATTTTGAGTTCAATATTTTGATGCAAAATTTTGGCGCTTTTTTGAACGTATATGGGCCTCTTTAGTCTCCCGTTCTAGTCTCGCATCCAAGCCGCGTATCCTAGTCTCGCATCTTAGTCTCGCATCCTAGTCTCGCATCCTGTTTTCGTATTCTGGGCCCGTCCCCTGGCCTGTTCTCATATCTCGAGTTGCGTCCACAATAATGCTGATCGCTGACAGTCGGCCAGCGCACGAGGGTGTGAGGCAGATCCAGCAGGCGTGATACGTCATGGGTAACAAGTGAGAGTTTTGGTCTAGTTCTCCAAAATAAATGGTGAATAATGTGTGGTCTTACTCGTCATAATGAAGAAAATTTACGAAAGGGAATTATCGTAAGCTTCTGAAGAGTTTGAAGTTTTCCTCTCAACGTACAGCTGTTTGAAAATGAACATATCGAAAGGAATCCCAGAAGTGAAGTGCCGTAAAATAAGATGTCCGAATTTCTTCCACGAGACGGAATGAAATTTATTCTGCGGGTCAGAAAGTAACTTGACTTTTGAAAATGTTTATCTGAGATACGTACATGAGTCCACAAGGATTTCAGGACACACTGTTTCATGCGTGCTCGACTGCGAGGCTTTTTGTGAGATTCCTCGATGTTTGGTCACCTTCCCACCTTGTTAACTCCTCTCTTTGCAATAAAATTTCGGAGCGGGTAAAAGTCTCAACGCGGACTTGCAATTTAGGAACGGCAGTCTTGCAATCAGCTTCCACAAGTGACAGCACAAACAGTGCTCTCTCGAATCAATAGGTTATTCGTTCAGGTAAATTGGACGGTGCTCGGTCGGTGAGTCTGCATCTGCTTTGAAAAATGCGCGGGATCACTAATGGTGACGGCAGTCTCACGCCTGCTTTTCCAGTCATTGTTAAAAAAGCGCAATGGGATTCCTGTCACTTTGGCCGGCTCCTGTGGCTCGTTCAAATGTACGTCTGTACAGCATGTATGTACTTTTCATTTCATCGATGAAATTGCCTCCAAAATAAAGCTTCCAAAGAGAGTGCGTTTCAACTCAGTGCGTCATGCATGGAGGATAAAAGCACCTGTGTTCACCATTCACGGACTCGAAAGAGGAAGTAGAAAACAGCACCATCAAGAATCGAATATTATATAGTAAATTAAAGCCGTTGGGAGGAAATGGAGGTGCTTGGGTAAGTACTTGAGTTAACTGGCGAGATGCAACACGCGTCATAAATTCCTGAATGGGAATTAGAGACTAAATATTTTATGTAAATTAGTTGGTTTTCAATCATGTTGAAATACAAAGTACATTTAAGGTCAAACTTATCTTAGTTTTCTCCTGGAACTTATGTATCATTGAAGATCTATTCGTTACTGAAAATATTTATACGGTAGTGGTGCTGCGATGTAATGCAATTTCTTAAATGAATTTGTTTTTAGGAATAACAGTCTGTCCGTGGGCAACTTTCTTGAAACCAACATCGTGACATTATACTATATTAAAAAATAGTTTACTGAAGCTTGTGTAGTTCATTCACGCAGACTGGAAAATTTCTGGATCTTTCGCCCATACATCGACGGAGAAAATAAATTTTTGTACTGCAGAGACGAGAAAGACAAATCTGCTCAAAGACTTATGCAGAAAGCTGCACGAATTTCTAAAATTCCATGGAATCGTTTTGTCCATTTTCCTAAGCCACCCATTGAAAAGTCTGAGGAAGATTTGCGAACCTACGGTTCCAGCTCTTCTTTTTAACACTGGGCAGCTCACGTAACGCTTGAGTGACAAGGCTATTTGTTCACCGTTAACGTAATTGCATTGAGTAAAATAGCGCTTCTATAATTAATTGTTCCTGCAAAACTTCGAGGAGCGCAGTTAACTTACCTGGAATGAGCGCGCAAGTGAACACAAACAGCGCACACAACACCACGGCAACAGCAATGCAGTCAGTTTCCACATCACTAAATGTTTTAAATAAATGACATCATTGCAATGTTTAATTATAATTAAACATTGCAATGATAATTCTTTAATTATAATTAAACATTGCGATGATGTCGCTCGTTGAATGATCGTTAAATAATTATTTAACGATCAGTTGGCCTCGGCTGCATAGTAGTAAAAGAGAATAGTTATCGTTTATTTAGAAAATAAACTTGAGTGAGTTTTGTCTCACTGCAGAATTCTGAACAATTTCAAAATTCAGAAAGCAAACATCGACGGAGGACTTATCATAAGAAATTTGCAGTACAATACTAATTGCATAGTACTAATGGTCGTTATTTTGTAAATAGTTTAAGGTTTTCGGAAGTCTATTAACTTAACGCTTGCGTTAATGTCGTGGGGATCGAAAACTTAATTTTACCTACATTTCTTCTAGTTGAAATATGCTGCATCTATCATACGTTGAATTGGACAGTAGAATTTCATTTGAAAGGCATTTTTAAAAATCTGTCAGAAACAATTTTCACTAAATTTAAATGTTCTTGTGCATTTGATGTTAAGGTTATTCGTGGATATCACTAGTTACAATGCACCTTTATATTGTAGTACAACAATTATTCAAATTTTCCAGGATTTAGCCCTTACGTTTAAGCACATTTCGGTTCTTCAGATTCCGGAAAGACTTTATTCGAACATAATCTCTCACAAAGTGATAAATCTTGTGCAATATCCACCCGACTTTTACAAGCTGCAGCTTTCCTGCACATGAGAACCACCTTGAGACTGATTTTTCACGGGTTGTGATTGAACTTCACTAAGCACACTCTTGATGTGATGGCTCTGAATGAAATGTTTACTATCTTTTGGCTGGACGAAGTGCTACGTATTCATGCAGGCGCTTCGCACCACTCGAGAGCTTGACCAATGTTAGCTCATCAGGCGTGAATCGACTTTGAAGAGCACTGCCCTCTCTATGATCTCAGACTGAAGTTTGTTTTATGGCATTTTCAGTTCATTTTCAATGAAATTGAATGCGCATTAATGACAATTTTATGTTACGATGTAATGATAACCTGGGAGCGCATGGTTGCCTAATATTACCAGATTTCAAATTTGTGCAATGGAGAATCTCAGGTCAGAAAATAGCAAGGAACTCATCTGATCCTGAAAGTGGTTGCCATTAAGGAAGCATTGAAGTGATGACATGTGTACGCCTTCATGAAACGGCCCACTCTCTTTGAGGGCTCTTCGCTTCGACGCCTCAAGGGTTCTTCAGTTGTCCGCGTCACAAGTGTTTTCGTGATACACCGTCTCACTGAGTCGCATTTTGAGGTGTGGAAGTAGGGAATCGATTCAGTTATTTCGGGACATTTATGAATAAATTGTTGCAAATTAAACGAATAGCGAATAAAAATTGGGATTTAAATTAGTTTCGTTGATAATTTCATGAAATACGACAAGGATTTTGCTCCCCATGAGGTAAAGGAAAGTATTGAAGTGCGCACGTATTTCAAAGTACGCTAACTCTTCGTTAAAATGAGTCAATGAGTCAATTTTTCTTGGATTGAAAACCATGACGCCAATGCTCAAAATAGAAAAGCTTCCTAAATTGCAATTAGCTTGGAGGACTGGGCACGTCTTGGCGAAAACTCGACAAAAGAAGCAGCCTTTCGTTGCGACGCGACTATCAGCAGGTGCATCATTCAGCAAAGAAAATCTAAGAGGGCAGAGAAATACTGAACGAATGCTTCGTTTGTTATCCCAGGGCCTCTGGTAATCCGCTCTCTCAACAATAGCTACGCCCGGTAAAAGCCTCCCAATAAGCCTTGCCTATTCAGGATCTAATGGGAATAATTTGGGCGCCTCTTGGCGATTTCAACGAATGTTAGAGAGTGATCCTCCCTCTGGCAAACTGCACTTGCAAGACAAATTGCTAGAAGGTCTATTGAAGTTTTTAAAATTTACTCAGCACTTGTGTTGTTGCGTTACACGATGCATATTTTGAAACCATTTACTTATAAATTAATTTCTCACTCTCCAGATTAATCTTTACGTCGTTGTGTAAGAAATTATTTTTTCGATACAAGTATGGTATTAAGTACGTTCACAACTAAGTGTTTTCTACTGAGCATTAAATTAGCGACTTTTGTTAACAAAATTTTGCTTCCTAGTGTAAAATTGTCAAACTTTAAAAAAAAATTCGGTTTTGCTTCTTTGTATTAACACAAACATATATTCAGCAAATAGTATGATCGGAGAGAATGAAAATAATGAAAGCCGATAAAATAAGAAACGCAAAGAAGAGAAACTAATTGTACACCTTACAAAATTACATATACCTTGAGAACACTCATTACATGGGCTCATTGTCCATGTATGAGTTTAACTTTTTTAAACCCTCTCAGATTTCCAACCAAAGTGCGCTTGACCTACATCTTTCGATCTGAAGGTTTTTCAGTGGCATGTATATAATTTCATAAAGTAGAAAACTGATGCGAAGTGTGTAAGGCAACACCAGCTTGTTCACCTGCCCACTGATGCCTCTCATGCCCCGCACAATAGGGCCGAACACGGGGCCTTGTGCTACTGCACTCGGGTGGAAATTCTTTAAAAGAGCTTCTTTGTTGGACACCTAGTTCCATCTTACGGCTGGCATGGGCAGTTCTGTTGGTCTTACAAATCTCGGCCTCTTGCCTGCAATGCACTAAGCATGACAGGTTATTTTCAAGCGTTTTTAAGGCCGTGAGTTGAGTGAAATGAACACCGCGACCAGACTTTGCATTAAAAATACATGCTGTGCTGCGGACCAGAAAGATAGGCAGCTCAATTTCGGAAAATCAGCAGTAATTTAAAAGTAATGTACATGCGTGTCTCTCGTAGCATTGGCCAAGATTCTTAGGCATTACTACTTCGAGTGAAAATAAAATTTTGAAAAAGGATAATGTTAAAGGTTGGATTTGCTTGCGAGCGTAGCTGTTAACGTGGAACTCATTCAGTTGATGGTTAGATTTGACGTTTGGTAAAGAAAAATTTGAGAATAAAAATCAAAGCATTTGAGAGCGTAGAGCTGGAACTCTCACGAATTGATAGAACAAGAGATGCACGAGTACAAGATGCAAAAGCCGAGATTAATGAACTCTGAAAGCAAATTTTATGGGAAACGATATCTTTGCGTTTGCTAATGTTGAATAATTCCTTGAAAAACAGGCATGAGATATTCTGGTAACGAGTAAAATTTTGTACTTCCTGCCAGATTCAGCAGCAGCAATAGCAGAATCTCTGAATGAAGAGTTCTTTCCTATTTACACCGGATGCTAAGCACAGTTCATTGAAAGGAAACTGGCTTTCAAAGCTGTCTACTGTGATCCTACGAGCGTGATCTGCTATCTTCTAGTAGCTGTTCCACTTCATCCATAATTTATCTTTCTCAGGTGAACAGCAGGTGTAGTAGTATTTTTTCAAGTGTTTGGTAAAAAATATCATTGCCAAGTTCGGCTAAGGTGAAGTTTCTTGAAATTTGATTTTCTTGAGTCAGATTTTTTGATTTCTTGAATCGATCATTATTAATATGATCGACTTCGATAATGCAAAAGAAAAACTACTTGAGTTTAGGCTCAGAATTCGGCTTGATTAAAACTTGATAATTTACGTATTCATTGTCAATTCAATTATGGAAAGTATTTGATGTGTTAGAATAATTTTCCATTCAAACATGTGGGAAAAACAAGATCTTAGTAAAAATGAAGGTAGTAGTGTACTTATAACTACTAGTCTGAACATATCGTATACAGACGAATGTAGCTATAACTACGAATTTGACGAATATCAACAGATACGTTGCTTTCAGAATTAGAGTACTGCATTATTGAAAGGAGAAAAATGAAGTCAATAAGAATGAACGGCACTGCAGAGCGACACAGAAGCAAAAGGATGCTGTGCGACACGTCTGCATAAAGCCTGCGTCTTATGATCTTCAGAACTTCTTTTTTAAGGTCCAGAGTTTGAGAGAGTCCATAATTTGACGCTCCCACGGAAACCTCTTACATGCATGACGTGTGGCGTATGACAGACTACCTTTGTCATCTCTCTCTCTCGCGAGCCCTCCCGGTGGTTTGATTTTCAAGTACTGATAAGCTGCGATGTTGAAGGGACTCCAACATATAAACAACTTAAAACGAAGAATTCTATTGCTTAATTGGTCAATTTAAAATGGAGATTTAAGTTCATCATGATGGCGTTGAGTAGTGTGGGAAAGCAGAGCTAGCACATAGCACCATAGTAAAAGGCTCCAAGCGAAGCAGGTGTACAGCACCAAAATTGACTCGGATGGCCGGCCATTAGCTAAAATGAGCCCAAAAGGCGTTGACGACTCCCTCTGCCAGAGGGCTTTAGCTAAGCCCTCATCAAGAGAGCCAAAGAGGCTGGGTGGATGCAGGCCAGGCCAGGCAGCTCTCGATGCCTTGCTCTGTCATTAGTTGGAGCCTCCGAGCCCATTTGTATGCAAACTTATTTGTTTATTGGTGTCCTTTTGACGCGTCAGCCAAGGCTGCTTCACTTTAGTTCTTCTCGCCTGCATTTAAAAGGCGCTAGGAGCAGTCGCCAGCGCTCTCCTCGTTCACTCTGACAGCGACAGGAATTCTTGCGAAGGCGACTGCAAGAGACCACGAATAGATGAGGAGGAGAGCTGGTCTGCCAGAAAGACGGGGACCAATGACATCAAGAATGTTTAATAGAAATATAATTATTTTAATTTTGCGCCAAGAGGTTTTACTTTCGAAGGAGTGGGATGCGGATAATATTAAGAAATTCTTGGTTAACGTATAGAAGTAAGTATATTAATGTGTAGCAGTATGTTCGCTCAAAAGAGAATGGGAAACGACGTTGTATTTGGTACACTATATACTCAGATAAAAAAACGGATACAGAAGTGACAAAAAATCATTCAGAATTGTAATATTGAACAAATTTAAGGAGCTAGAGACGATGCAAACGCTTGTGTAGCTGAACAAAATGACTCCTCTAATGATTATTTTTGAATTTGTCTTGTCCAGCTGAGGTGACACGGGTGCTAAATCCACAGTATTTTACATAAAAAAACACAGATGTTTTTCGTGTGCTGCTGTGATCAAGTAGGGGTTTTAAAGTCAAAAAAGAAAAGAATTGTGGAAGGTCGTTAGCTGGCTCGGGTGGAGTTGGTGTTCAGGTGGGAACGCTGACGATAGAAAATGATGGGATTCCTGGGGTTGACTTATGGGACTTGCAATACAGCAGCTGCTGGCGTCACTATGCGGCGGTGGACGAGCTACTTCGCCAGTGGCGTTTGAGCTCAACAAAATGCGACCGTCAGGAAAATCTGGAGTGTCGGTTTTAGCTCCGTGATGATTGGATGTCCAATGTGTATAATAATATTTCTCAATAACATCTGTATAATTAGTGGAAAATGCTTAAGAACGCTGAAACTTTTTTCGGCTAAATAAAACTTCAGACTAATGCACAGCTATAAGTGTGCTCTTGTTAATGAAAACTAACGTGTATACTTTCAATTTCAGGGAACGAAGTATGAAAAAATTGAGTTGATTTTTTGTTGAATCACGTTAAAATGGGGAATAGTTGAATACACGAAATAATTATTGAATACATGATAAAACTTCAGAGTGCATTATACCTACTTAAGCCATGAGAAGGACAATTAGAAAAAATCCACGGACATCTCTGGATGCTGCGGTTGGAGCACGGGGCGTTTTTTGAAAAAGATGAAATTAGTAAGGCGTGCGCATCGCGTCCTCAGCCGTCAGTCCATTCCCATGACCCTGAATTTTTTTGCCCCACAAAGTACACGCGGCGCAAACTTATCTTTCGGGAAGTGCAGTGAAGTAAAAGCATCATTATGTGGAGCTCTGCTCGAGGCGAACTACGTTGTTGTACCTGCTTGCAGAGCTGGATTTTTAAACAATTTACGTGGCTGTAGAGGTGCGCTTGCTGCGGGAGTGCCTTTAAATGGACTTCCAAGTACATCTAAATGTAAAATCGTCCAATTTAGCAGCACAGCTCTGAGTGCATCGGGTGCACGACACATTTTAGGCTCCCAGAAGTAATACAATGGAGATAAAATGCGCGTCTGACCTATGTCAGGGGAATCTTTTACTTCCCTGCATGACCCGAGTCAGACTAAAATAGGAAAAAAAATGGCAACAGGAACGGCCCACGTGGCCCATGTACGAGTAACTGCTCGTGCTTTCGATAAAAAATTCCCTGCTAGTCAGAGGTGGAAGTCAGATGTACAGAAATAACGGCTTATATAACGCATGAATAACATCATGGTAGGTAGGTAGGAATAACGAAAGTGGAGAGTAAAAAATCAGGTGAGTGGTGTACCGGCTTGTGGTAGAAGCAAACACTTGTGGAGGGAATCGAAAGCAAGTAGAAGCCATGTGATGGGCTGTAAAATAATTTAAAAAAAAGTAAAGAATTGGCCGCTGAAATTAAATTCTTTTAGAGAGAAATAACGACTGCTGGTGGGAAGGAACGACTACTGGAGGGAAATAATGACTACTGAAGGGAAATAATGACTGCTGGAACAAAATAACGACTGCTGTAGAGAAGTAACAACTGGTGGAAGAGAGTAGCGGCTGCCCGAGGGAAATGAATGCAGATATAGGGAAATAGTTTTCTATTTTCCAACTTGACCGCAGACTTTTCAAGAGTTTAATAGAAGTAACAAATATTCTCTTATTGCTTCCTACACACAAGTTTGCCTTCGTAGACTTTATTAAGTTTGAATTGATTCTCATTGAATGGTAATTATAATTGTCATAATTTTTAGTTGAGCTGTTATTATAAGGCCATTTTTATTTTTGTAGCGTTTTTTTTCGGAATTCGATTGGAATATGTTGTCTTTTTTTGGTCTTTAGGATGTTTCATCTGATCCTAAGTTATTGGCGAATAGATTTTGCGAGAGAACGAAATTAGCAAACTTTATCATTTGGTTGCGCTTCAACGCTTCTACAAGCCTTTACAAATAATTTACTGAGCCCGTTTAAAACACTAGAGCGAAAAAACAGGATTTTTCTGTTCCTCGGAAATATTCAGACAATAAATTATAAAAATATTTGTTTTTTTAAATAATCGCTTTGAGAAAATATTCGTTGATGATTTCAACGACAGATCCATTGAAATGAATTTAATTTGATTCTGAAATTTTCATGTTACATTAAAGAGTTTAAGAGAGGCAAAAGACTGTCATCAATTTTTTAGTCTTTCTTTTTAAAAAATTTAACTGCGATCTGCATTACCGGCAATGCTTGTATGAACAGGAGTGCATGAGTATTTAAAAAGTTTCATTCATTATTATTGCCGACGAATTTATCCGTTATAAAAAAATTTCAATACATTACAGCCTTCATGATGCTAGTAGTAAATGATGAATGCCATTCCCAAGGACCAGCATATACTTTTTTCATTTAATTTTTCCGTCCCTGCAAAATCTAGTTTCGGTGAACACCACAAAATGCGAGCTCAAAAAAGCTCAAAACAAGTCCATAAGGGCACGAAAACAGATTCCAGTTTCACTTAATGGCAATGACTACTGAATGAGCTGCTTTCATATTCAAATTGCATGCACAGAAGCGCCAAAATCTCACCAGAGTAATCATAGTCGGGTTCACTTCTCTGATGCTAATTCGGAGCCCGAGCGCCAGACTCCTACCGTGGCGTAAACTGGAAATGACCTATTGAAGTGCCGCCAACGTTTTCATTATTTTAACAACAGCGATGAGAACAAAATATGCACCACATCTGCTATAGGATGTTCAGCTCAGTAATGAATGATGGGACGCTGAGCAGCGAATATGTCAGAAGAATGATTCCTAATCTTTATTGGAGAATATTGGAAATACGCAACTTCTGCTCAGGGGACCAGGCGAGATCTACAATCCTGTGAATATATGGCGCCGCATTAGGCAGGTCACAGAAAATTTTGGTTCCGCTAAGCGGATGATGTTTATTCATATAGTTCGAAGGCTGTAATTATTGAGAATTTATTGAAGTATGCTAATCTTGTCCGCATATAATAGAGATCATAATGCTGATACCACATCACTTGGAACTCTACTAACTCAAGCAAAAGAGCTCTCGCATTATGCAGATTCAGTAGCCGATTGGAGTTAACTTATACGACCGTTGATAAGCACCTTCGAGCTCAGCCTCATCCTTATATGAAAATCGACAGCACTGATTATAGTGTAAAGTCAAAGGATTATGACCGGAGTGGGCGGCGAGCGTGGAAGACGAATAGGGTGACCCTTTTGGAGGGCCAGATGTGTACACTCGACAGTGCCTTGTCCGCCTCGTAATTACTGGAGCTCCGTCCGCATTTTAGGAGCTGCCTGTGTGCAGACACCCTCAAGGTGTCACATTCTTGGGAAAATAAAACGGAGATGATACGCCAGATTAGCTAGTTGGTTCTGTAGTACAGCAGTGCAGTGAATCTGTCGTCATTACGATAATATGCTCATTCGATGTTGCAATTCTAATGACTTTGATGTTTGGCTAATGAGGCGTTACGTTTCAGAAATGAGGAAAACTTATATAATTTCATTGAGAACGTATGGTGGAAGATGCACACCAGCCAGTGTAAGTAATCTACAAATAAAGGAAAACTCTTAAATACAACTAGGAGTGCTGGACTCTGTGTGAGCCTAATGCTATTAGCGGACCAATCATTGGCGTAGAATGAATGCCCAGCAAGAGAAGGAGTTACAAAAAATAAACCACTGCAACATGCCAGCGCATGTACTCTAACTCCAAAAGAGAAGTTTAAAACTAAATGAAAAAGTTATACTTCTTACTGATTTATCAAGGTAATTTTTTTATGGTTCGCAAAAAACTATTATTCAGCAGAGGTTTAGTGAAAAATGCCAAACATAAAATACGATGTTCGGCAGAAATCGTATTTGCTTATCAATGAGATCTTCTAGTGTAAAAAGCCATTTTGACCGAACTGCAAGGGAGTTTTTTAAATTTCTACCTACTGTGTATTCACCTAAGGAAAACGTATACTCAGCGAGACTTTCTTGCACGGCGACCAGATGTAGCACAAACGAAATCACGCAAGTCGAACTAAAATAGAAAATTAAAACACTTGTGCACCATGTGCCACGATTGGTACGAGAATAAATTGGTCATTGTTATATTTATTTATAAGTAGAAGGCATATTGATGTTGTACGTTACTTATTAATTCAATTTTCAGAGAAATTTTGTTCATTCCTCATGTCAAATATGGCAGTTAACTTTGAATGCTTTGCTATAATACCACAGATTTCCCAAAGATTTTAAGTGTTTTCGCATTTTTTGATACATTTTCCAAACATCTGTACGCCATCAATACTGGCTTAGTATCAAAATTCTTCTTTGAAATCGAACTCGACTCTTGAATGACATGCCCGGAATTCGATAGGAGTTCAGAACCACTTCGGCATTCCACCAAGAGCTTTTTTTCTTGGACCTTACTTTGAAGCGCAGATTCTTTTTGGTTTCTTTTGTGCAGCTTTTTAGAAGCTCACATTAGCTTTTTTTGCCGGCACTGATGCTCGGGCGCGCTCGCTACTGTTGCCTCAATTATGTACAGAGAGGCGATCGCACTGCCCCGAGCTACAGGCCTGATCGGCCTGGAATTTGTTCCAGTAATCCTGAGCGACTCACCGTACCGCTGGACGCCCGCCGCTCGCAGAAATTGCGGTGGTCTTCATAATCTCGGCACTGGGTGCTGGTAAAGAACGAACTCGAGACCGTCTCGAGAACGATTTCTTATGTCTTCGATCGTGAATTTAGAGAAAGGAACAACGCGAAATTAATAACGTTGAAGATTAGACGATTCTTCTCGTTAGATTAGCACAAGTTATAGAACACCTTGAGAGGAACATTTTTGCCCTTTTTTACTTACGATCAAAAAATTAAAGGAATTCAAAGCCGGACAGATTGCCAAGATGTTAATTTAATATTAATATAGGTAACGATTATTTTGAATACATGCGTGTTCGTTGTGAATAATGATATGAGTTTTGAATTGAAACTAATAAATGACGCCAGTTTAAGAGACTAGAGTTGGTTTTCAGGGGAAATTTATATAAGAAACTGGAAACAAATGGACAGATGTTTACTGCTGTGCTAGAAACGTAAAAAATTGATCATTTCTGAACATTTTATTTAGCATTACTAGTCATTAATTTTTTAAAAAATGCCAGTAGTTTGTTACAAAAGTTTCTATTCTTATTTAGTTTTGGTGAATTATTTAACACGTAAATAAGGCAGTGAACTTTAAACGCAGCACACGTTTACATGCCTAGATGTTCACGACGATGTAGTCATTTCTACAGTGAAAGGTTAAATTACGGTTAAATAAGCAGAATTTCAGAAACCCGTTTTTAAAGAAAAGTTTGAGTGTTGTCACAGAAATTGGATAAGCTGATGGATGCTCTGACCGATATTTCGACCGACCATTTAACATCCACGTGTAAGTTTTGAAGAGATTCAGCAAATTGTTTTAAAATTTGTTCTAATATTTGCCTTAGTGGTTTCGAGCTTAAAAAAACTCGAAGTGTTATTGAAAACCATAAATGTGAGTTTAATAACACTTTTCTGCTGAAATCAAGAAAAAAATTAAAAGGATATAATGCGTGTTGAGCAACGGATTTACGTATAAACTCCGACTATAAAATTCTAATATTCCTGTGTTTGAGAAATTATTATTTCTCAGTCTAAAGAAACATAATTTTTTCAGGCATGAAAAAACTTTGTCAATCGCTAATAATTGAAAAGATTCCTTGTTAGACATTTCACAGAAAACGTCTTTGGCTGTCAGAAAAGCAGTAAACGAAATATATCGGAATTAATTCTACTAACATTTTAGTTAAAAACATCGTACAGTGAATTAGTAAAACATGGAATGATTGAAAAATACGTTCTATACTAAAGAAAGTAATAACTTTATTTTTTCAGTCGGATGAGCATTAGTTTCAGTCGTTAACAGGAACTTTTATTTTGTGACTAAAAACTAATTCGCAAATCCTGCGATTTTCTAAAAGTGTTAAAAATAGAATTAGAGGATTCTTAAATGACTGCGATGAGTCAGGCTGGAGAAACATGCGAGGGATATGCTTTAACGCAGTAAAATCCTTCTTGTACGCGGTCATAGCATTCGGTAATTATAAAATTAATTTAACGCACATTTCTGAGCTTTTCTATTATCGCTGTTAAGAGATTCAAATGATGTTCACTAGGCCTCGCAACACTAGCGCTAAAAACACTTTCTTTAAATTAAATCTCCCGTATATTCTCTCACAAAAACTAAATAAGGAAGCGAAACTAAAGGAGGAAGCAAATCCTACCGGAGTAGCTATTACTTTGAACATTATGAAACTGATGAGAACTCATTTGAGGATACATAGTTCTTATATTGGGATAGTCATCGAACGAACAATTTTCTAGGCGCATAAGTCTCCGTCGATGGCCGGTTGGTGGTCGGAGAGCCGGCGTCTTCGTCGCGCCTCCGCAAGATCCGTCCAATTTTCTTCATTGGTACCTTGGGCAGAGCATTAACTTTTTTGTTCGGCGACCATTCCGCGGTCTCATTTCTCAACAGTGTGCATGGAACAGTCGCGCTTCGCTACTGATGCTATTTATGCTTTTTTATTCGTCTCTCGTGCAATTTTTGTACTCGCGCGTTTTCTTGTCGTTGTCTGCCTGCCGCATATGACTTGGCCACAGAAAAAGTTTCAGTAGTGGAGTCTAGAATGCTCGGATTGAGCCTCTCATCGGTGCGATGTTTTAAAAAGCTCTCAATGGTTCAGCAATGCTTTTAATGGGCGAAGAGTATGATTTTTTTGTTCTTTTTAGATGCATATTTTTCATTTGTTTTGCAAGGCTGTTAAAAATGTCAAGTTACTAAAACGCGTACCAAGCGTGATAGCTAATTATTTGATAAAAGTTTTACAGAATTCACGCTACTTGTTGTAAAACACGAATTCGTAACTTGGCATTGCTGGAAATACTGCCATTCAGTCGGATCAGCATTTGAAGCTAACGGCAGTTGTGTTAAAAAAATAGTTTGAAAGTTTCACTTCAAGTATCAGCTTTCGGACAAACGGGGTAGTACATCTGCCCATTTTCATTTAATTGTTTGTTCCATGGCCATTTGTTTCCAAGTTAACTGGAGCAGCAGAACTTGGCTTGAGAGCCACCATGTAAACAGGACACTATTGAGCAAAGCATACAAAGAACGCTTTGCATAACTCTTCTTTTGCAGAGAAGTTACGATCATCGAGCTATATTATTAAGAGTAATAATATTCACCGGGATCGCCATGATTGAGCTGATTAGTCAAGGGTGGATTGCAAATGACAATGGGAGCAACGAGACGTGCGGATAGAGGTTCATTAATTGCAGAATTCAGGTCCAAACCAACCTCCCGACGAAGGAGCACTGCCAGGTTCAATGATATGCCTCGTTAAAATTTAATAGGTCATTTGGAAGGGACATATACAGTTCATTATCTTCGTAATGATTCAATTTAACAGCATTTAATTTGGAAATCGCCGTACGCAAGTTTCACAAACATGTCCAAAGAAACTAGTTGCGATCGCTCCCCGCTACAGCAACGGCGTCTTCTAAGCCTGGGCTACTGTCGCAATGCAAATGAGGTTTTTGTCCAAATTAAGCTCAGGCCATGTTTAACCTGACGAATTTTTTGAGAAAAGTTGACCTCTTGCGCCAAAGCTAAGATTCAGTTTGTTCTTAAATTTTAAAAACAGAGCATTTACCGAAAATTGAATTATTTTTCTAAGGTTAGTTTCGATAAATGTTCACCAGATTCAAATTTTCAATAACTTTGCAGAAATAATGATTTGTTTTTAGGTTGTGATAACATACGCATGCGTTCAAGTAGTCTCATGAATTGTGATTTTCATGGGTAGCTCTTAAGAAACAATTGATTTATTCTCTGACCGATTGCATTCATAAATTTCTGAGATCAAATTGCTGCTAAATATCATTGCCAACTCTGCATTAATTATACTCTTGTTGTATTAAGAATTCTCATTACTTCAAACGCTTCTAATTCATGTTGAGCGAAACGTAAAAAACCTTCCAAGTACAGTGAATTATTCAAGCAAGAAGAGAAACGATGGACTCGACAGAAATTGATGGGATAAAAATCAGCCATCGAGCGGCTTCAATCGTCATAAGGCCCCAGGTCTTCCCTTGTGTGTAGCACGCGAAGGATGATCAGGCAGGCTTCTCGTAGTAATTGACTTCAGGAATGGGTAGTCATACCCAGTGCCCAACGGTAGAGACGGCGCATAATGAGATATGCCAGAGTAGACTTACATTGTATCATGCTTCACTATAGCCGGTAATTAGCGAGCGCAACCAAGAATAGAGGAACGCTGGCGCTTTAGCCTACAGATATCGCTGCTCTGCAAGTGAACTTCGCTAGTGTTATCGAGAGCTAAATTCTGTGATGGAAGTTACGTTATACGCTTTTTGTGTTTGTGGCTGCTGATGTGCAAATGATGTGCGTTGTTATGATGATGCAGAGTGTGAGTTTTGAAGTTTACGTGCCGGTGCGTTCCGTTGAAGTCGAGTGGGTTACCAGCAGGTCATTAAATAGTTACTTAAACTGTAGTTATTTGTATAGTATAATCGCCTTTTATTTTACATATGTGTGAAAAATATCCACAATACTTCTCAAACTTAAGTATTCTCGAAAGAATGAACTTGGATGAACTCGTGAACTTTAGTAGCAAAAATCAAATAGACTTCTGTGTAAACGACCGCGAAAAAAAATACGAAAGACTTCTTTTTGATACAATTATAAAATAGAACTGTGAATATGAAAGCAATGATATGATATTCTAATGAGAAAAACAGCAACAAAAATTATTCGGACCCACCTTATATATTTTGGGACTTCTGTGAAGCTCATGGTCGTATACTGCCTATCAGTTTCCGCTATTAAGTACAGGACAAAGAACACAAAAATTCGTTTTTGCGGTGAAAAATAAATGCCATGAATTTTTAAAAATGGTAAAAAGACATTTCGCTTTGTAGGGAAAATCATTTAAACTTTTCAAGTAACAATTCATGGATCATGCAATTATAAGGAACTTATACTTTAATTTCAGCACGATGCATTAATTTTTTTTCACCTTCTATGGTGGAGAATTACTGAATTCCATCAGTCGGGAAATAGTCACGACTCCGAACAGAAAGACAGTTATTCCTAGACTTACTGAGTTATTTACCATCAGGAAGTTTAAACAGGTGATGCAAGGAGTGCGTCCAGGTGTTCCTAAAGCTCGGAATTTTCACCAAGAACTGCATAAAACTTAATTAAGTGAATGAAACAAACTCGAGAGTTCCGTTGAAAAGCACCGACGAAAATTAAAATACGTTCGTGATTAGATATGAAAATTCAAACAGATTGCCATATTGAAGCATAACCCAACAATTTTAAGTATAAAAGAATTGAACCAATTTCGATTTTGACGGAAGAATCTTCACAAGCCGTGTCGTATTATTGCCCTCTCAAATTTAGGTAAAAAAGCTCTCTTTGGCCAACAATTATTTTGAATGTGAGTACCACTGAGTGAGTGATGAACAGGAATGAAGTTTTTTGAGCATTTCGATGAGATGAAAATTTGACAGAAGTAAAGCGTTACTTACATCCTGCATTACACAGAGCAAGTTGATAAAATGGGAGCGGTTCCACAACGTCTTAGAGCTGTTTTTGTCACAATAGGAATACTTTGTTCCAATTTTGTCCCAGTAGGGGAAGGTTAAATTTTCTCCATGGAATACTTCACTGTTAACTGCGATAGTGGGAACATTTACATAAAGTCATTACGGGGGACCATTAATCCTACGAAGTGATATTGACGAATAATGTAAAGCAAAACGTAATTCTTGACAAATGTACAACACCGGTCACTTAGATGAAGCTAATGACTGAGTAAAACATGTCTTCTACGACACGCGACACAACTTCCTGTCCAAAATTGAACGACAACTTAAAAAAACGCTCTAAATTTTTATTCGTTGCGAGAATTAGGGAGGCTTCAGTTGTTATCTGACTACAACGAACACACGTCCACCTATACGAGACACGAGAAGGCGAAAAAAGGCACAACAAAACCCAAACTTGTGATAATAATCTCCGTTCATCTGGTCTCATCATCACTGTAATTCCAGCGACAATAATTGTCATCTTCCGGTTCCCAACTTGCATTCCGATCAATATAGTCAGTTATTCGTTAGCAATGGCTTAATTATTTGAGCTCTTGTCTGATGAAATTTTTGCCGACCTATTTCAAAAATATCGACCATTGTTTTCGGTTTTTGGATATAATGCAGGATATATTGCCCTAAATCACGCTACACAGCGGTTTTATTTTCCAATATCAATCATCGTCTTCAGTTGTAGGATATCACGCGCGATATATTACACTAAAACACGCTGACGCAGCAGTTTTATTTTCCGATAGAATTGTTCTTGTTTGCCAATATGTCTTGTTGAAGTGAGAATAGAGCGCCTCTGTACTGCCATGCTCATGCAGGAGAACAAGTCAGGGGGTGACAGGGAACGCTTCATTTCTTTCCGAAATCGTTCATAAGAGTGACCGTTGTGGGTTATTTACTGTGTTTGTTGTTTTTATCAAACAAAGATATAAAAATTCACTTAATGAATGCACGAATTTAATAATAAAATTTAGGAATTGTTTCGCTCGTGTCATCCACAAGACTTCCATGATTTCAGATGAGCGCCTTAACAGTTAGACAAGCAGAGCCTCCAGATTAAAACAAATAATTAAAAAGACACGCAAAAGAAATCAATGCAAAAGTTTATTTACTTAGTTTTAGCTGGCATTGAATGAGAGAGTATAAACAACCGTGGTAAGAAACGTTACAACGTTTGTGTATGAGACTGTGTACAACAGCGACTCATTTTTCACACGTTCGATTACACAACCACCTTTTTTTCAGAAATTTTTGTCCTTCTATGCCAATGAACTAGAGTGAGAAGGTCACATATTATGAATAAAGAATACGGAATAATTTTTAAAATAATTCCCTTTCATTTTATTTATATTCACGTGCGTGTTTGTCATTCTTCAGATTTTGAACCTTGGTGAATTTGATGAGTACGCATCAGTTTGTTTGACTCTCATTAGTTCGTTAAGTACTCATTAGTGTGTTGGGTGGAGATTAGTTTGTTAAGTACTCGATTGTTCGTCAGGTAGCTATTACTCTTTAGGTACTCATTAGTTAGTTAGGTCCTCATTAGTTTGTCGGTACTCATTAGTTGTTAGGTGCTCATTATTTTGTTAGGTACTCATTAGTTAGTTAAGTTCTCATTAGTTCTTTAGGTGTTCATTAGTTTGCCGGTGCTCATTAGTTTGCAAGGCACTTATTGGTTTGCTAGGCACGCATTAGTTTGTTACGGTCCTCAAAAATTTCTTTGGTAGTCATTGTTCATTGTGAAAGCTATTAAGTTCTGAAGATTTAAGCACTCTTTAATGGAAAACTACTCAGAAGATTCTTAAATGCTAACTGTCTCCGCTAGATATGAGTTCGTACATCACAGATTGTAACTTACGTATAAATTTGTTGCTCACTGCTGTTGGATGCTAAGTGCGCGTACAAAAGTAAAATTGAACACATGGCGCTAATTTTGACCCAAAGTCATAACTTTCAATGCAAGACTGTGGAATGGAAGTATGATTGTTCTCCCATTCATGGTAGTGCATTGATTGTTGAGGAATTCGCCACTGAGATCTTGACAGTAAGACTGTATTTTATTCTCAGCTCAAAACAACGTTGACAACATGTCACATGTTCCATAGATTATCTTTATTAATCTTATTTGTTTCCATTTCTTAACTAGTTCCCTCTAAGAATGTTCATAAGTAGCTCGCAACCTGCACTTTAATTTGCTTTAAAGTTGCGTTAGAGTTCAAGGTCTGCGACTCAGACTCCACCTATGCCATAAATATTCATTTTCCGATGCATTGTTGGTTAACTGTGACAGCTGCACCAAAGTTTAGTAGCTGGACTAGTACATAATGAGTTCGTTGTTGAAACATAGTAAACGCTTGTAAATAACAAAAGTTAATGTAAGAGAACGACGAAAATTTCGACTGAATACTCAATAAAGTAGTTGTACACTAGCAGGCATGCTGGTGGGAAGAAATTTCAGATGATGCACCAGTTGTGCCAACACATGGTAGCAATGATCAGACGCACGAAAATTGTCATCCAAATACAGTCGCGTTGAACGACTTTTTCTTATTATCGATTACAGTAGAAATTGATGCTTTTATCGCTATAACTTAAAAGAGAAAATTTTGTATAGTAACTTAAATCGTCTGGCGCCTTTTGTTAGTGTAACTTCAGAATACAAGACGCTGACGTAAGGCAATTTCTACCAAAGAAGAAGTGTTTCAATTCATTCAGCTCTGAAGAGTTGCTATTCATACAAAATCAAATACAAATAAACAGTGGAACTTATTTAATTAAATGGGACCGCCTACTATCAAATGCTCATCCCTGTAACAATTCAAGCCATCATCGGTCTGGCTCTATTAGCAATTACAGTCATTGTAATGAATGAAAAGATGCCTCAAGAATGATAATATCTGCACCAACTTGTGATGATTTCATTATGAGGATCCTAACTTAAATTTTAAGGCAAAGTAATCGTAATGATTCCGGAACCCCATTTTATAAAAGAGACAAATGTGCACCCGGGCATAACGAGTCACGTGAGAAAAGAAATACAGGAGCGCTAAAACCTTCCCAGGCATTGAACCACAAACATGAAATCTCGCCAATACTATGGACATAAAATGACTTCCTCACCCCTTGAAGAGAATAAACGGACCTTAGTTTACACGACATCCACTCGTGTAACAAACCTCTTCCAGTTCGTGGCTACCGACATGATGCGGAGTTCAATACAGTCTTGTTTCTGCAGGGCCATTGGTACGGTCCAGCCAGCTCGACTCCTCTTATTTGTGAAGTGTTCTTTGTTTTGAAGGCAGTAGGTAGGTGCGATAAGGGCGAGGGTGTCGTGAGGCGCGTGTTAACGCTGCTAATGAGTTTTATCCAGCTAAACAATCTTCTCTTGAGTTGCAACCTAAGAAAAAGACTAAAACTGGATGCGACTCGCTGCAGCAGCCCAGCGCATCAACTGGAGCCAAACCTAAGCTGTGTCGAAGCCCATGCAACCAGCATTCAACCCTGCTGCCGGGAGATACTCCATCGACGAAATAAAAAACACGTAACCACAGTCCATAAGACACATTACCTTATTAGAAGCACGGTTTAGAATTAAGCTTCAGTGAAACTTTTAGGCGCAAGCGATGCGTTCTTCTGCCTTGGACTCAGCGCTCGCAGCCTAGACACCGCTATCGTGTACGTCCGTGGATTATTGTCTCTATTGTCTAGCATGGAGGAGAGTCTTCTTGAGTTATAGTTAGCAGATGATAAGCAGCATGCTTCTCGGCAGCTTCCGAACCAACTCGTCTTTTTTCGTCTTTATTTCCTGACACGCAAACGATGTGTACGCTGCCACTTTCCAACACGTGTTCTGGAGACGGGCTTGTCTAGCTGGCTAACACGGTTGTCCTCTATTCACGAACGCGCGCGAGTAAGGAAGTGGGTAGTTTGCCTTCGTCCACTCTATATTCGGGAGGTGAGTTTCCCTATTTGATGTTAAATGCGTGCAGCGGAAATAAGACTTTCTTAGCGCCTAATAAAATACGGCTTGCAATAGGATGAAATCAGAAATGCCCGTAGCATCCCGTATTTGTGTTGTGATTACATACGGAGGTAATTCTTCGCCCTAGAAGTGTATTGTGAACACCTATATCGTTTTCGAAATTCTGCAACTTCATTGATGTTTTTCAAATTTGGGCTCAGTAAAAACACTATTTGGATTGAAAATTTTCAGACAAAACAAAACGCTTGAATCATCAAAAACATATGGCGCTCCACTATAAAACGAAAACAATTCGGAACGGTGAGATTGACAGCGTTGAGTACAGCTCGGCTGGAAGTTGCCCCATGCGGCAGCGGCGGCACCGAGGGAGTGGGGTGTCAGAAGCGACGCAGTTACCCAGCGCCAACAATCAGGTTATCGCTCGACATAAAGTTGATAAAACTCTCGCTCATGTCGCTCCATTAAAAGGTAGCAGCATCTAAATGGAATAGCTGTGTAGGAGCAGTTTAGAACAGGCAGTCTCGGGGCTCACCACCAGATTTATCACGCAGGACCCACTCTGTAAGCGCTACCGAAGCCATTGTGTTATCGGTCTCTGTTCAATAAATCACTGATGGAAGAAAACATTCCAGCTTGCTAAACTTTGACTGTACTTGGTCATTGCCGAATAATAAGAGTGATTTTGAGGTGGATGGAGCGAGACAGATTCCAAAGTAATTAGATGGATGCAAATACTTCCTTACGAATTCACCGACGCTTGACGATAAGCTTTTGAAGGTTATGTCCAGGTGCCCAGCCCGAGGTAAGCGAGCTCGAGCTGGTCGTGTCTCGCAGAGATGTGTGTCGATCACTTCTTGCCTGCGTCTATGTTAAAAAGTCGCTATGCACTCGCATCGGTGAGCGTGTGAGCTCAATCCTCAATGAATTTTGACGGTAAATTCGTGAGAAACGAACGTGCCAAAACGGCTTAAATATTGAGCACCAAGCTAGACATTCGTGGAAATATATATTTCATTATAGAAGGCATTTTTAAAAAGATGCATTGACAAAATTGGAAAGAGCAATTGAATGCTTTCTCACTCCATTCAAAATGAAGAACGTCTCACCCAGATTCCTTTCGGTGTAAGTATAATGCCATACGCTATGGTAGAGGAGCGAAACTGAGCGTTGAGCATTTTTGTGTACTTCATAGCGTTTGATGAATATGAAAATGTACCAGCAATAAACAAAGAAATAAACAAAAACATTGAACATTGATGAGTATGTGAAGTATTTATTCGCTTATAGTATTCGTACGTGCGTTTCTATCCTCAGTCAATATTATTGCAGGCCCTTGTATTGGTGGAATAATGAGGGTGCAATTCTGTCTGCTCTGGAGCCGAGCAGAGCTAGGGAATTGTTATGCGCAATGCTGACTTTTGGTTGCAGTTTTAGGGTATTAAATTATTTCAAATTGAAGTAGTTTCAGAAGTGTACAATAATTGTACGTTGAAGTAGTTTTATAAGTACAAAACCATTATACGTTATTTTAGTGCTGAAGGTATATATCGATGGCATGTTGTATTAATAATGACAAAACGAAAGCAATCCTGAGTGACACAGCTGTGAGAAGATGAAAGGAACAATTTTATTAGAAGCAGTACACGTGTTAACCATTTGTGCAGAACTTCTTCAGAAGATGCAGGCGCTGCAACTCTATAAACGGTAGCTACGCAACCTCTGTAGTGAAATGAGAGAATTTCGGCTGTGTTAAAGAGGCAGCATCAGTGAGACAGTAGAGGTGCAGCAGTAGCGGTGAGGCAACATCAGTGAGGCAGTAGAGGTGCAGCAGTAGCGGTGAGGCAACATCAGTGAGGCAGTAGAGGTGCAGCAGTAGCGGTGAGGCAACATCAGTGAGGCAGTAGAGGTGCAGCAGTAGCGGTGAGGCAGCATCAGTGAGGCAGTTGAGGTGCAGCAGTAGCGGTGAGGCAACATCAGTGAGGCAGTAGAGGTGCAGCAGTAGCGGTGAGGCAGCATGAGTGAGGCAGATCATATACATGAAAAAATTGTTTAATCCAAGAGGTCGATAAAGTTTCTGATGATTGAAAAATATCGATTAAAATAACATGATTATCGATTTAATCAATAATAGTGCCAAATGGTGATCGATTAAAATAACAGCCAATTGATAATGTAACATCTGTTATTCATTTTATTACCCTCTGGGAACGGATTTCTTTTTGTTTCATTTTATTGTAATTGTTCAGAATTCATCATTTCATATTGTACCCTGCGTTTCTTATTAAGGCTCCTGTTTAAAGGAATAGCCCTCGGTTGGAACAAAATGCTTTCGTGTCGATCAATGTCTGATAAAGAGTAGAATGAATTGGAACTGGAGACGATAAGGAACAGCACAATTAGGGCGAGAGGTATGCCATAATTATTTCGGGGGTATAGTTATCAGCCTTTTACGACCGCAATACTTCGTTAATGTCAAACTAAATAATCTACGACGGTAATTGTGGGATCGCACCGTGCTGAGAAATGCTGCATCTGTGAGGTGCAAATTCCTGCGAACTTGCACCGTAGCCCGAGTCTTGCTGTCGTCAAAACACGTCATCGAATAGCGGTAGAAATGTGGTCACTGGAAGTATATGAAAACAAGTGGAAAAACTCTACGGAGTTTTGCTGCGACATTTTAAACAGCTTGAAAATTTTAGCGAAGAAAATCGTCAAATTTAATGCAAGCTCGCTCGTAGCACCCTTGCGATAAGGGCATCGTTAGTTGCTGGGAAATTAATATTGTTGTATTTTATGTTGTATTCTAATGAGTAATTATTATTTGAGAAATTTCCCTGGCTATTGTTCGTAATGACTGGCAATACTGTTCAAAAATCCTCACTCTTCAATAGCGGAAACTCCAGCGGAGCTTATAAAAATTAGATTTTACAAACTTCATCAACGTTAACGCTATTGAGCGCTCTACTCAATTGACGTTAAACTAGACCCAACATTTTAGCAATGTATTTTAACTAATATTTAAGTTATAACAAAAACAGACATGTTTAAGAAACTTCAATGCCGAACACTTTTTCTTTGCGTTATCCCCTATCAGAAAATCTATTGTCTGGAGATCGAAACAGATTTAAATGAAAAGATCGATTATGTAGATTAAAAATATGATTCATGCTACTCGTATGGGGCACACATTCATGAAATTAGCGTACAAAATGCGAGATTGTCTATGGCAGGAGCTCCCAACCTTTTTTTGTCCCGCACCTTAAAGAAATTTCATTCGAACCTCGTACCCCTGAAATGAAAATGACAACAAATAGCCAATACCCTTGTATTTACCTGGGCTCTTTTCGTACCCCCAGGGGGTGCAAGCTTCCCAGGCTGGGAACCCCTGGTCCAATGTACAGAGAGTGCATTTTCTCTCACAGTTGAAGTGACACTTCAATAAATATGTGCTGGAGATTTTATGAGACGGTGAACACAACGCGGACCCGGAAATTTCAGAATTTTGCACACGTGATAAACAACTCATGCAAAAATGACGATTATCATGTCAATCAGCGAACAAATTAGTACTGCAAAAACTTGAAGAATTCGGGTGAGAGAAGCATCTTAATTTGGACATGACAAGCATCACTCTTTGATTTAGGTTTGCCATTCTGATCTAATCACTTCGCTTCCGAGAGCACGAATAACTTTGAACAATGACGGGAAGAGGAAGTTAACTAAGAGAGTCTATTTAATAAAGTGAAGCGAACAATAAAAATCATTGGTCGCTGAAACATTTCGGTTTTGATTGAAAACAGGAACCTGCTCAGTAGCGTAATGTGATGTGGTACGGTGTGCTCTGTTCGATTAAAATCAGAACAGAAAGTAACTAATGCTTGCTTATTTAGACAACCCTTCTATTCAAGTTTATATACATTTGGAGGACACCTTCTATGCTGAATTTTTTTAGTGTAATCCCTCTTTGAACGGTTTGTGTAAAATTTAATAATTCATTTTAAGTCTCTGAAGCATGATACAAACAAGGCTTTTGTGATGTACCCTCTTAGATACGAGATAAGAGGGTGACGATATCGTGGCTCGGCTCAGTGAAACTTAGAATGAAACTCAGGAATGAAATTAAAGCATGCTCCAAAACAATTCACAAACTGTAAAATTCCCATTGCGAAGATGAATGATTGAAGACTTAGCAAAATTTTCTAATCAAGCGCACAAATGAAAGAAAGAACTGGGAAGAGTGTTCTTTCACAGCAGTGATTTCTTGACTGATAGAAAAAGGAATTATTTGCAGCAGGCTTTAGTTTTACCTCAATCTAAATTTAGGAGTAACATCTTCAGCTAGTGAGTGTAAGAAACTCAGAAAAGCAAAGAGTATGGGATAATAGAAGACACTGCTTAATGATAACGAAAATGATAAGTCATTGTGTGCAGTAAACTGAGCCAAAATTGTGTTTTAAAACACAATGATTTGTGCCCGGGTAAGAGCAAACGACATGGACAATCAGTCAATTGAAC
Source organism: Platorchestia sp. MABIK (assembly GCA_014220935.1). NCBI lineage: Eukaryota > Metazoa > Arthropoda > Malacostraca > Amphipoda > Talitridae > Platorchestia > Platorchestia sp. MABIK. Next base: position 103,679 of record JACJUY010000419.1, on the reverse strand, counting down.
AGTCATTGGTGCTGAGTGAATCCGTTGAAAAATTCGAACATAATCCAGTTAGTAAACTACCAAAGTTAGAAAAAAGTATGCATTGGAAGAGTGACTTGAGGAAACAACTCCGCACACCCAAGTCATCCGAAAAAAAGCTTCCGTGCAAAGGAGCGTCAAGAATAAGGCCAAATGAAGAACCAAGTGAACCGAAAAGTTGCTGGTCGAAGAGCGCCTCTGCGTCTGATGATCACTAATGAGTGAGAACCGCAGAGTCCAACACCTCGAGTCCGCTCTGCTGACCATTCTTGCCCTTATCGCGAGTCCATCAGGCCTTTTATTACTGGAGGCGCGCTCTCCTACGCCTCTCTCTCTGCCACCGAGCCGAGGCGCGCGCTCCTCACAGACAACACAGCCAAGAAGAAAAAATTCCAGCGAGTTCCTCATTAATTGTCGGAATGGTGTGCCCGGTGCTCAATCTAGCACCTTGGGATACTGTTGACCGACGGCCGACATTCCGAACACCCTTATCGAGCCACCTACAAAATAAATGAACTCAACGTGGCTCGTGAAGAAGAAGAGTTCAGGGGATCGATACGAATTTATGCCATGGGAGTTCCACAAACTAGCTGCCAGACATTTATGGTTCAGCTTGTGTGGTTCCAAGTGATTTCAACAAGTAGGAAGCAGCAGCGTTAATGAATTTTGAGCAGCAGAAGCGGAAGAAAAACTTATTGGAAACATGCGATAACACAAGTAAACCCTTGTACTCAGCATTCGTTAGAACGATAACGATAATTTATAGCGCATCGGAGTTGTCGTAGATTTATACTACATATGTTTTCTATCTTATGCGTCTTTTAGTATAAAAAATTCAGCCATTTCTGGACTATTACTTTGTTAATGGTGCGGTAAATTCAAAAACTGGATGCCTTGTTAGATTTGAAATGGAAGTAGAAGTAAAGAAGTTTGGTTGTATGATTCTAGTTCATTGCAGGACCGTGATAGCTGCGATATTCATGGCTTCTATTCGATACGAATAAAAATTTAAATCCTTTCACCTCAGGTTTTGGCTTTGCATTCGATTTTTTACCGATATATTCTTATTTTGTTCCGATCGCTTATACTGCAATAAATTTTAATAGCCAAGCATAATTACTGAAATTTTTCCCCTGCGATACTTTTTTAGCTTTAATGCTAGTATCTTCAAGACTAAATTACGCCGTGCAAGAATTGCTCCAGAAAGAAGTCGGTGCATTGACTGGTAATCGTGGCTATAAATGAGGAAGAAAAACAAAGTCCTGCATTGAATTTTGTTTCTTGAAAATCCAGGGCACCTGCGAGAAGAAAAATTAGAACTGATCATAACTCTGCAAGGCGGTGATTTGTTAAAGCGCTTCAGTGGTGAATTATTGGTCGCAGTTTGAAAAGAAACTCCATCATCATTTTATAAAAGTGGCCCTCTGAAAAATTTCTCATGAGGAAGAGAAAACGCAACCCACCATAGAATCTGAGGTGACTTTTCACGACCGAGACAATTGTGAATTTTATGCACGAAACATAAGGTTCATTTCATGAACAAAATCCAGATGGCGTCTGGGCCATGTTCACTTGCACAGAAAATGTTCGGAGATCGCACTTTTGTGTCGAGGCATCTTCTTCCCATGGCTTGAAAACCGCTGTCGGCTATCAATTACCTCCACGAGAAAGGCTCTGAAAGGAGTAGTTCTTTCGCTGCTGATTTCTGCCTCGTAAATCGTTGAAGTGAATTGTGTGAGCCCTTGGAACAAAGACGTGTTTGAATTTTCTGGTAGAAAGTTGAAACGTAGGTTACTTGAAAAGTTTAGAGATCTACTTAACACTGATTTATTAAAGAAGAAGGCTAACTTCATTTCAGCAATAGTGTTTATATGTCAATTTAAATTTAAACGTTAGAGAAAGACAAGTACTATTGATTGTTTACGATACCACTTATACTCTGGATGATGTCTTAGTATCAAAGGTTTCAGCATCAGAACATCATCGATGTTCAGATTATCCATGAAATATTCATATATATTGATGGGATATTCATGCACATACAGGGTGGTTGCTAAAAATGGAAGCCTTTTCAAATTTCAATAATCTCTTAAATATATGAAATAGGAAACTACAACATAGAACATCTGAAAGGTTAGAATTCAATGTTTTCTTACGTATTTGGTATACCCTCGAAATAAGCATAAACATCAAGGGTGCAGGAGAGAAGATTATTGTAACCAGCAAGCATGGCACAACTGACTCTTCAACAACGCAAGTTCATCATCGAAGAAATGACGAAAATTGGATCCATCGTCGGAACTCAGAGGAAATTCTTCTTGGAATACCGATTTGAACCTAACAAAATAACGATTCAGAGGAACTTCCAAAAGTGGCAATCCCAGCTTATTGTGAGAAACATTAATAAAGGAAGATCTGGAAGAAAATTTTCTTATAGCAAAGAGGAAAATGTTGGAATGTATCGCAGCTCGTGGCGGGCATTTTGAATTGTAGGACCAGTAAAGTAAAAATGAAAAGTCAACTCTTCTTCTTTCCAATAGTACCAGTTTTATTTCCCTATCCTGTCTGTAAAAAGGTTATAGCAATTTAAAAGAAATACATTTTTAGCACCCATCCTGTGTATGAAAATTGAAAATTTCCGTGGCCATAAGTCACCAATGATGTGGTGAAAAGTAATGCTAAACGCTGTTATCTATTCACTATTACAATAGGAAATAAATATAGACTGTTGTTCAAAACCGTCCTAATTCAAAAGAGTTCATAGAATTCAGAATTTGAATAGGTAGCTGCATGAGTAAGGCTGCTCTTTTGCTAAGATACAAAAAAATATATAAATTGAAACTACATTATATGATACATCTGAATCTCTAGCGCTTCTAAACATAGGAATTTTGTCAGTAGTGATCTCTTTCTAAAACACCTAACAAAATACTTATAATCTTTAGTGTTTTGAGTACGAGATGTACTTCATTCACATTTCAAAATTTTATGGGAGAAAAATTTTGGGTTTGAGTCACTCTTCATTAATAAAGATAACCTTTCAAGTTACTTCTGTATAAGTCTAGTCATACACGCTGTGCCTCATATTGCGTTCGATATACATACATCCAAAACTGATAAAAAGCTCATGTTAAGCTATGTTAGAATTGGTTAGGTGAGGGTTTAAAATCAAAAACATTTACAGAGAATATTTTCCCTGATGTGGCCTCTTTACCCAACTGTATGACTGTCAGGCAATGGCCTGATAATATTCCATGTGAATATGTTGCTACTCTGTCAGATGTATGTCATGAAATGGAAATTGTGCGACTGCATACATTTAACAAATTTTGGAAATCCTTGCTGCTGTTGGAAATGTTGATGAGTAAAATTTACTCGTATTTTAAATTGATGGTTGCCCATTTTTTGTTGAAGATAGAGTTAATAACGAAATTATTCGTACACCAGTTTTTATTAGATGCGTTTACTCACATATTGTATAGAATTGAAAGCTCATATGATGCCTGGCTTCTCAACAAGAAACACAAGTGAAAATGAACATGAACTCCCATTGAGAAGGATGGATGAAAGGTAACATGTATATCCAAAATTACATCAATAAAATAAATCATTAAGTACAAATTGAGCGTAATCACTACACTACCTGCTATTAGTAGCTCGGAATTTCAATTTTATGATTTCCAGGGTTTGTCCTTTTGAGTTTTTAGTGGAATTCAATCCAAATTGATAGCTTGAATATTCTTCTTTTTCATTTGTTACACGTTTTAATTCCTGAAAGTATTTTGAACACCGACGATACAACTAGACTGCGTATAACTGAACTTTTAACTCAATTAAAAAGTTTACACTGACATTTACAAGGCTTCTGCGAGGTGCAGAAGAGACGACTGAAAAACAAGGATGAACTTGTAGAGGCTTTCACACTTTGAGCAGCGAGGAGAGTTACTACAGATGTCAACTCAGAAGATCTGTCTTCAAATCCCATTTATGAACTCATAACTCATGTGCTCAGCTACGCTGTCTTGATGAGACAGCGTAGGCAGCGTACTATGGTTGAGTGGATGATCTAAGTAGCTTTCTTAAAGTTCTCCCGAAAGTCACTGACAGTTTCAGGGAATAAATTCACAAATCTACAACTGATCCCACGTCGCTTGGGAGACCGTCAGTGTTTAGGCACGGCTTGTGATAAACGCTAGAATTCCGAGCGAGCTTAAACTGGCCATATAAGGTAAAATTCCGAGCGAGCACAAACTGGTCATAGAAATATAAACTGGCCATAGTAGTACAAACTGGCCATATAAGGTAAAGTTCCGAGCGAGCACAAACTGGTCATAGATATATAAACTGGCCATAGTAGTACAAACTGGCCATATAAGGTAAAGTTCCGAGCGAGCACAAACTGGTCATAGAAATATAAACTGGCCATAGTAGTACAAACTGGCCATATAAGGTAAAGTTCAGAGCGAACACAAACTGGCCATAAATTCTGCGAGCTTGGCGCTCAATTAAAGCCTTCACGTATTCACAACAAAATGAAGAGAAATGTTGGGGCAAAACTGAAGTATTTTGCAAATCATTTTGTGACGGTTGTCTGGCATCCATACGGTCGGAGAGGCTACTGTTGATAAAAAATTTTGTTACATAAATATTATTATAAATAGTATTATTTACTATAAACTACATAAAATGTAAAAACTGTAGATACTAAATAAGACTATATACTATACAAAATACACAAGTATAAATAAAAATCGTAAATTCTTAGTTTTACTTCAAGTTTCAAGAAACTAAATTCTCAGCTTGTCAAAGGGCCAGGCAGAATCAGTTTTTATAAAAGTAACAATTAATTTAGTTAACTCAGGACACAAAGGGCGACATTTTATAAGTAACGACCTATTGATTAGTATTATTAAAATGTTTTCAGATACTTCTTAAATTCAAGATTACGGAAGAATAAGTTCCAAATATTGAAGTAATTTGAGTTTCTAGTATTTATGTGAAAATCAGCGTTTACTGCTTTTGAAATTTCTTTGCGTAGTAGTCAACAATTTTTTATTGATACGCATATCATTTATTTTTATATATTAGAAACAACAGCGCAAAGTACAGGCAATGATGAGTGCATCCAGTCATTGATAAGGACATGATTAACTGTGCTAGGGCGGAAGAGTTGGTGTGAATATAAAGAACTCTTTGAGTAAATGTCATGGTCTTTGACTTTGGATCTCCCACTGCCATAGGGAGCAATGGTCTAATGGAAGCGGAAATGCCACGGTGGTTGACTTCATTTTTGCTTATCTTAACTCACTCACTCTATCACACGGCTCGGATTGAGCCGAAAATAATGAATTTCATATATGTGCTGTAAGAAATTTGTAGACTCCAATTCTATTTTATGATAACAAGAAACAATTTCGGCATGGACGTTCTCAATTAGTTTGAAATTGATATATGTTTTTTTCCGGAAATTAATGGAGACCTTAAAATCTCATGGGGCCTTTCCAGTCCTGCACGTAAATCGATTCCTCTGTTCGAATCGTAAATCGATTCCTCAGCTGTTAATTAATGCTTTTATGGCCTAGGCGCACTGAAAATCAGCAGCAAGCACAAGCTTCACAATGGAAATCCGTGTGTAAACATACCTTCAGTTTGAAAATATATTTAAATATAGGTAAATGGCCGCAGAAATTCTTCTGCCGTTCTCCAATCAAATTCTAGTTCAAAAACAGTCTATCTGTACTTCTGTTCGAGGTCTGAGCCAAGCCTTAGGTCAGGGCATGTATTGCACTACTGCATTCTCATTCACGGCAGATCCAGCGGACTCAATTTGTGCGACTATCTGCAGAGAATATGGTCAAAGGAGATTACAGCCTTCAAAGAACCATTGCCGAGTCTCTGGCAGATTCATAAGTTGCATGGAACGGCCAGCGCTTTTAGGAGTGATCTGCTAACCCTGGATGCTCACACGATGCCGTTTTAAAATAATGGTAAATAATAAATTCTTTACGTGAAGTATGAAACTTGCAGAAGGAAAGACTTCTCATATTTATTACCGCGCAAAGTCTTGTCTTAATACAACAGAACAAAACCTATTTCATATTGACACTCGGGAATTAACGGAAAAATTTCTTCAGCGACATAAAAGAGAAAACCTATTTTTTTACCAGGGTATCATATAGCCGTAATTGACACACTGCTGATATTTTTGAGGAATATTCTAACAAAATTTTACGAACTGTAAAACCGTAGAATATAAACAAGAACTTTTGTTCAACTAAGGCTTTTAACAAGAAATATGTGACTGATAATCGTCCAGCCCCGTCAAAATGAGTCAGTGCGATGTAGGTAGGGAGGAGTTGCGAGCTCTCAGGCATTGCACAACGCGGCCTGCGAGATACACTGAGAGAGCCGGCGAGGTGTTGAAGTCAAAACAAGAGGCGACAAAACTCATTCTTGCCATGTGCTCACCAGAGTTACTCATGCCTAAAAACAAAGCTAATGCGAATCCAAGCATGGACGGAGATGCTGGTTGTTGCTTCGTTCTTTACACATCGCCGTAAACCACTCAGGCGCTGGAGCAGAATCACAAACCTGGAGATGCGAGTGCCTTCAGGTGACCTATCTTCTCATTCTGTGGTTGCACACACACACGGTTGGCTTGCTCGTCCTGCTGCAAATTAAAACAACAGCAATATTTGTCCTCCATCAACTTACAAAGTTCGTTCAGGTTGCGGTCATTATCCTATTATTTTGCTAGCGCTCCACAATTAAAAAAATAGTGAGTGGGTAATAGATTTGTATTTGCTCAACTTGGGTTACGTGCTTAGTTCAGATTTCAGTTCTGAGAAGTTAGAATTCAGGAAAGATGATATGGATATTTTAAAATGAGTCGATTGCACTCGAGCTCTGTGATTTACTTCAATGGTGTATGGATATCAAGATATTTTTAAAGTATCCAAATTCTGTCAAAACTCTAAACACTATTCCATGCGTATGTGGATCAATGTGGCAATTATATTTTCAATAACAGCGTGAAAAGAATCATTCTCATCGATGAACAAATTTGTTCATCGTTTAAATTCATTATATTTATAACTGTAACGACGCAAAATGTTGGGACGCTCCATCTTAGGAGCCGAAAAATGGTGAGCAGAAACGGAGAGGTGCGACTGACGCTCGCTCGTTCAGGAACGTTGGGCCCGAGGCTGCAGCGGAGTTGCGCTATTCATCACTGTCTTATATGTCCAGGTTTGGACGCCTCTTAAGTACTCGGCTTACACTTGCCGTGGCACTTCATCCATCCTGTATTCTGTCTTGGTGAGCTCAATTAAGTGAACTGTGGGCCTTGCTCCACTTATCTTTATTAATGTTCCTCAGAGATTTCGTTGAGCGAGAAGCCATGCAATGTCCTCGGTCGCGAGCGCATTCTGGATGCGTACAACGGACGGCCCAATATGGCTGAGAGAGGAGCCGACCATCATCGGATACGACACAGTCCTTACATGAGCTCGAATCAATCGAAAAGTAACATTCGTATGTGAAGGGAATGTGGTGTTCGTCTCACTTCTGGACGCATTGGAATGATATACGATGATGCTTATGAAGGTGGCAAGCGTTGCTGATAATCTTCAAGGTTCTCTTTTCGGCTTCATTTTATCTGAAGTAGACACGTCCACTAGCAAGTATTAGCGTGTGTTGCTCCAGAATAAATCTACACTATTGAATTGGTACGGTTGGTTTACCCACGAATTGGGAAAATTTCGAAGACGGGGTGACCGTCTTATTCTATCTCCAACGGAATTAATTGTGCTTCAAAAATCTTGAGAGAAAATTATCAAATACATCAATCGATTTTTTGGCGAAAACTTTGAAGTAAAGTGTGCTATTTAACGTGTAAAATTATAATATCACCAGGTCCCATGGTGTTTTATTAATTGAATCGAGCTTGATGAATGCAGTTCCGGCTGACTTTGAACACAGTTGAATACAAAATGCATCAAAAGTTCACAAATATTGAAATTCGAAAAATTGTTCATTATCTTTCGTTTGAGAAACCATTTACTTTTTGTGCTTGTCGTAGACAATCACACTCGTTGCTTGGCGATGAAATTATTCGCTCGAACAATTGAGACCATCATAAGTGCGAGTCACCGGACGTTTATCTAATTTTTTCGAATTATAAAGTATCAGAAATGAAAGATTATCATCCATTATAAAAACATCAGGTGGCTTCAACGAAGTGACAGAAAAGTTGGATGTCATCACATCAAATTTTAGAATCGGATTTCAACTGTTTCTCAAATGGAAGATTAAATTTGTAGTGGCGGTGATGGTGTATTTCATTTTCTGGTTAGGCGTTTTAGAAGGAAGCTCTTTATCGTCAAGGTATTTGGAGTACATTTTAATTACATAAAACTATTCAGGTATTAATAACTTTTGTAAATGAAAAGGGGAAAAAATTCTTAAGCATTTCAGATTCTTGCTTGCGCCATTTTGGTCTTATCTCATAAAACCTCTGCAAAAACTACTTCAAGTAATTTAACGCTTAGAGCGAAGAAGATATCGAAAAATAACTAATTTGGTGAATTAAATTCGTGATGTGATATTGTAGATGTATCATACCTACACTTTTGACCCAGCGTTGCTCACAAGAAATATTTCGGACGAAAATTGGAAACGTGAACTTTAATGTTATGTCATATCATGCTTTCCATGTCATGAAAAAGTACAAACTTTTTGAATCAGGACCCACAAAAATTACAGAATTATAGGAGTCAATGTTGTCACAAAATTTTCCAGATCTTCAGTGTACATTGACCACATTTCGCCTTTTAGTTGACTAACATGTTTTTCAAGTTCAGGTTAATGCAGTTAGCAGTTATGATTGCTAGTTCATCTCTTAGCTGTGTTAGCTACGGACCGTCAGTAGTTCTTTTCTTGCTACGGCACGCAAATGCGTTATCCAGTGAGACGGTCTCCTACTCTACTCTAACATCAGTCACCACTTCCCAGTATGTTCACGGAACTGTCGATCACCGAGACAAACCACATCATCCAATACGAACCTCAACTCACACGGATAACAATAATATATCAAATAAGCTTGTACGACTCGACATAGCTTCAAAATGAAGGTAATAGCAAAGACTATCGATTTAAAAGACGTTTTTGTTAAAAACGAACGTTTCGACCCCTAAGGTCATCATCAGCGGGTGTCTGAAAAAATACACGGAAAAATCTACATTCATAAATTGAAGAAAAACTACACAAAAAATAACAATTAGTCCCAGAAATCATTTGGCTTAAATAACTTCATCCTGCGTTTATATAACTTCAAATATCCTTTGTATTGGCTGAATAACTGGGAACAATTTTGATTCTTATTGGTTGGGGTTCACAGAGATGTACTACTCGAGACTCACTGTACTTCCATGAAAGCTCATAATCTAACAGCGCAAGGATGATGTTATTTTTTTGATCTTATGCTTTAGGTTTCACTAAGATTATCCATCTTATCTAAAATACTAGACGTACATTTTGGGATGATGCGGAGGAACAAATGCGTTTCCACTTTAGTCCACGGACTTAAAGCTTCTTGGTAATGATCTTCGAGAATGTAATTTCATTACTGCCCACTCAAAGGTAAATTACTCGATGGAAGAGAAGTAAAGCGCTGATTGAGAGCTCACTTTTTTTTCTCGTAACCGAAGGAATAGTGACAATTTAAGTCAGAGAAATGAAGCGGAGAGCTGGTCATGTGTCATCAGGGACATGGGATTACCTTCTTGTTTTTGGGAGGTCGCCGAACTGAGACCATGTATAACCAGGTGCATGTTGAAGGGTGATGCTTTCACAAAAGTGACCTTCTTGGTAAACACGTGAAGGGTCCACGCCATTCTACAGACCATAAAGGATACACGAGGCGTGATCTTTTTGATCCTCTTTGCCGCCCACCGGTCGGCTCGTTAAGGGGTCGTTCAGGCTGCCCAGGGTAATTTTGACGTGCTAAATTAATTTTCTTGATGAATACTGGAAGAAAAATACTTTGAAACTGTTGGTGTATGGGAACAATACACTACAGCAGGGTAGCAATTGAGATATCGACGAAGTTTATTTTATGAGCATCTATCTGATGCTGTCAAACTTTCAACACATCAGTGGCCTAGAATCCAATTCAGAGCAACATTCCAAATTCTACATAATTTCGAAATAGCATATTCGTTGTCACAGAAGATGAAGGCGTTGTTTCTCAAGCTAGAGCTGTTTTTAATTCACGAGAACAGATTTCCAACGTGAAGAGGCTACAATCTTGTATAACATTCAAGCAGCGTATATTACAATGGAACATCTCTGTCATGAAAAAACAACTTTCCTTGCGCCAATTGAGTTCTAAATAAAGCGAGATTAAAATTATGATTTGAGCATTATATTATCTGATGTTAAGCGCGCCATCACGCCTTACTCTGGTGGCCTGAATGCCAACAATGTATGTAGCGGTACTATGAAATCTATGCAAATATTTACATGAAACTGTAATCTAGAACTATAACAAAGTAACTTTCAGAACATGTAAATCTGAATTTTTCTTAACAAAATTTTCAGCTGAAAGACTATGTTTGAAGGTGTGATTGAAATCAAAAATCTAAAGTTTATGAGCTTTTCGTTATTCATCTTAAGAATGTAGAATTAAATGACAATTTGCACGAAATAAAAAACAGACAAAAAAATTGCAGAATCATTGCAAAATAATAAAACTAGAAGAAGTTTTTACCTAAGCCATGTTGAGATAAGGAAAGGTCTGTCTCATTCAAGGTTTCTTTACCTTGATGAAAATTGATGAAAATGATTCTGATAATTTGACATTCTTGCTATTACTGAAGCCTATTATTTTAGTCGCTTACCCAGCAAGGATGAGTCAACTTGTCTTCACCTTTATGACTTTGTCCGAGTACGACGAGTGAACTCGTCCAAAACACAATGTGCCATAAGTTACCTCAGACGAGGTTATAAGTCGATTAGAGAGAGCCCATCTCAGCTGTCAACTGAGTGGATTGGCAGCCGGAAAAGGAAAGATCAATAAATTTCAGCGGCACCTCACTGTTTGACAGTGGCGAATGGACGTCGAAACGCGTCACAACATCCATTGTTAAATTTGACCATTTGTAACCTTTTTTCGAACTTTTAGAACATGGAACTATTTGTTTTTTAAAGAAATCGAGAAATTAAATAAAAAGCTCTTGACGGTAAATTACTTCACGAATTTTAACCAAACATTTGTAGAAGAACGACTGTTTCCTAAGTACTCAAATTTTATCCGAACGTATTCTACTTTAACCAAGCCTATCCTAACCTTTCCTGAAATGCCCCTATGCATCCTAACCTATTTAAACCTACGCTAACCTAATTTATCTTAACCTATTCACTAATTTTGCACATAACTAACGGCATTTTACATGGTAACGATAGCAAACAGAAACTAAAATGCTCTTTCATTTTGATGATTTCTCCCTACGTAATTAGTAACGGCAAAACAAGTGAAGGAACAACGCCATCTATTTTATGCTGTGTCTTTTTCGTTATAATTTAATTACAAGAAATTTACTCTCTTGAAACCAGTATACGTGTTATTCATATTTGTTCTTCAGACCTTTTGTGTAGCTCCACGAAAGTAATTTTCGCTCGGAAAATTAAAACCTTGGCCTGAAAAAACAAATCAGCTGAAAATTGAAAATCTTTCAGTAAAAATAAATCTTGAACGTCGGCTTTTCGGCCAATTCCACCACAAGGCTGTTGATAATACAGTTTGTTATCTCCAAGTTTTTGAACTCAGGTAGCTCAGTTGACTGCGGTGACTTTACAGCGCCGGAAATGAATCATAGAGCCATGATGCCCACGCGCCTCAACTCGAACGTAACTCAGTCCAGATATCGCTAGGCCTGAAGTCTTACGTTTTCAGCACTTGGTATTCTCGGCACGAATTCCATCTTCCGTGTTCGCCTCTCTCTTGTCGCTTTACAGTATTCTGCCTCCATTATTAGAGTTAATAGCAGTAATGGCTATAATAATCGGTCATTAAAGCGCTGCGCTGCAAACACCCCAAACCACCGATCTTTATACTACCATTAACATGAGCTTCAGAAGGCTGCTTGCGCCAGAGCAGGTTTCTCCTGAAGACCTGCGCACGTCCGTGCCAATTGACCAAGTTTAGCTTCCAATTGTGCTCTCCTTATCTCAAAATTCATCTAACCACCAAGGGTTATCATTTGAGCCTCGGTGTAGCATTGAGCTTGACGGTGAGCCAGTCAAACGTGCATCTGTTTTGAGTTATCGACACTTACATCGCCCTGACTCACACTCCTGCACGCTGAGTGGTTTGATTTCTTGCGAGCGAATTTCTCTCATGTAGCATTACCAGCTGGAGATGTTATTATCGAGAATAGTTTCTATATATTCTACGGAGAGCGACGAGTAACAAGTACTTCGGGGAATGAAATATCGAAAGAAATTCTTCAGTCGCACGTACCATGAACCGCTGCACATCTGAATAATATCTCCTTTTAACACCAAGGCGAATCGTACATAGAGTTCATTCAACGCGCAGGAGAACAGGTATTCCAAAATTAGGCCACATTTTCGTACCATCCAATTTAGGGCGAGTCTGGTGTACAAACTGCAGACCACAAGACATGCCGCGCTGCACTTGTAACACGGCGTACGCAGCCATTTGGGTGCCATGTGCGCTGTTCCGTCACCGCAGCGGCCTCCCTCCACAGGCGGGTCTGCTGCCGCCGTCGCAGCACGGCTGGTGAGGAAACTAGGAATTTCCTACAACTGCTGTCATCACGCGCGATGTCTTGATGCACTCAATGTGTAGATACGGGATTCTTGATGCACTTAATGTATAGATTCGGGATTCTGGATGTAGTGGAGATACGGGATTCTTAAAGCTCTCAATGTATAGATACGGGATTCTTGATGCACTCAATGTATAGATACAGAATTCTGAATGTAGTGGGGATACGGGATTCTTGATGTTCTCAATGTATAGATACGGGGTTCTTGATGCACTCAATGTATAGATACGGGATTCTGGATGTAGTAGGGATACGGGATTCTTGATGCTCTCAATATATAGATACGGGATTCTTGATGCACTCAATGTATAGATACGGGATTCAGGACGTAGTGGGGATACGGGATTCTTGATGCACTCAATGTATAGATACGGGGTTCTTGATGCACTCAATGTATAGATCCGAGGTTCTTGATGCACTCAATGAATAGATACGGGATTCTTGATGCAATGTTTAACGGTGCAGGTACGGGGTTCTTGATGCAATGTTTAACGGTATAGATACGGGGTTCTTGATGCAATGTTTAATGGTATTGATACGGGGTTCTTGATGTATTGTTTAACGGTATAGATACGGGGTTCTTGATGCAATGTTTAACGGTATAGATTCGGGGTTCTTGATGCAATGTTTAACGGTATAGATTCGGGGTTCTTGATGCAATGTTGAACGGTATAGATACGGGGTTC
>JACJUY010000419.1:59581-86035 GCA_014220935.1 Platorchestia sp. MABIK | reverse complement strand
TGGAATTGAAAATTGGAATTGCAGTTCAATTACACTGGTAACTCTAATGCAAAAATACAGAAATCAAACGATGTAAGGACAAACATTTAACACTTTGACAACAAGTGGTTAAACTGATGTTCAATATTCCACTCAAATTTAAAGCCAATTGTAGGAAGCAATTCCCTACATGGCCACTGGGGGCAAACTTTGCTGTCAATGTGTTGAACATTTAATTTAAAACAGTTTTCATAGAGAGCTGAAGCTCTAACTTCCAAAACCGCCGTCATTGTTTAATGGATATCTACTCTAATTGTTGCACGACCCAACCGTGCGAAACCCAGTCGGCTTATAACACCATCACCGAAACCGGTGAATGAAAAAGTGCCTAACTTAGTTTCAAAATTTTCTGTAAAGACATTTCTGCCTTCAAAACGTTTGACAGATCTAACGCGTGATGTTAAGACAGAGAAAAACGAAGCCTTTCATTTGGTTTTATTGCAACCAAGGCGCCCGTGCCTTTAAAAATAACCTATTTTATTTCTGAAAAAATCCGTCATTTTCACCTTTTATAGCCTAAAATAACGTAAGCTAAACAAACCCATTTTATCCTAACTTGTCCTAACCTAATCTAACCTACCTCAACTTTCCTACCCTAACTAATTGTATCCTATTCTAACCTCCTAACTCAGTAGTAGCTTGGAAGATGCTACTATACCAATGCATGCATTAATGCAGTATTCTAAAAACATTGCTCACTTGAATGAAGAGAACATGGTTGAGCAGATTTAAGTAATTATAGCTTTTTCAATTTAAGTGTGCAATGAAGTTAATAATTTCGAACACCTAGACTTAGACTTTCTTTTTCTGACGATTGCAATACAATGAAGAAGAATAGTTGACGCAATGCAGGTGCTTCACAGTGAAGGCTTTAATTGCAATAAAATCAAGCATTCGAAGCCAAAAACATTGAGGCTGTATCTGTGTGGCGGTGGTGAATTTTCATATTATTTTCTCTGTTCAAAGCAAAGTATCATGGTTGCATGGTGTATCTGTGTTACGGACATCATGTGAGTGAGATTGTCTGTAAAAGATAGAAAATAAATTATATCAAGCTAGTGTACAGAACATGCCAAAAAGACTTCATTGGGTTACGTGGTGTTTGACAGAGCACTTCAAATTAATATGTTTGAATCGTTTAATTTAAAATGGAAGAACGCGTTATCTATGATGCGCTGTGGTTTGAAAGCCTCGCACAGGCCATGACAGATCAACTTCGTCACTGATGGCGGGCTCACATTTACGGACTATTGTTATCTGAAAAAATCAACATCAATTACCAGGATCACTATGGCACTAAAAGCGGCCAAACAGTAATAAAATACGTGATTAAAATACTTCATTTTGCTATTCTCTCTATTTTCAAATGAATAGATCGCTAGATAATTTTCCTACTGTCCCACGAACACGGATATAAAGGAGTTGAATCGTTAATATATGCTGTAGATGTAATTCCATGTTTTTCAAACGTGGTGGAAACACGAACAGACGTGGCTCGTTTAATAATATTCGCGTTCACATCCCGCCAAAGTATAACGTTTTTCCCAGAATGTTCAATAAAAAACGTGTCATTAAAGCAAGTTTGTTTGCGATGAACGTCAATATGGTACACCTCATAAATTTCCTCTACATTGAATTTCCAGCGTACCTCTTGAATTTCCTCTACATCAATTTTATACTCTCATGCATGCCAGACAAGCATATTTTTCTTGAAAATACTGGTGACTTAAATTCTATTATTACACACGCTAGAGGGTGAAACCGGTATTATAGATACACTCATGCTGTGCCAGGCAAAAGTTTCAACAGTAACAAAAAAAATTATTTAGGAGTATAAACAACGGCTATCAAACATATCTATTATGGTTATTATGGATAGATTGTGGCAATTATAAAGTCGATATTCGTCTACTGAACTAAAGCACGACGCATTTCGTCGTTGCTGAAATCAATTGAAGGTCTTTATTGCTGTTAGGAAAGAGCTAAATACCTCACAGAATTGTCAAAATCCAATGAAACTTCTGGTGTACAGAAAAGAGCCATTCATCCTACTACGCTAATGTCGTAATATAATGCAGCTAACATATCCCCAAAATGTGTATTAATGCAGTAAACATAAAAACAATACGTATTTGAATGAAGAGAACATGGCTGAGCAGATCTAAGTAATTATAGCTTTTTCAATTTAAGTGTGCGATGAAGTAGATCATCGGACACCTAGACTTAGTATTGGAGGATCTCTTCTGTGCAATTTATGGGTAAATTCAGTGCGAATGTGCATCTTGTTAAGTCGTAAATTGCGCATTCAATTTACTAAAATGCAAGAAGTTTACTGCTTGCTCAACGTGAGTTATGTGTGTCTTAAACTACACAAAAGAAGGTGTAAGGAACAATTAGAAGGTTGTTTACTAAATTTTTAAGTTATCTCTAACTGTTCACTCATAGCACTGAGAGTATTTTCAATTTATTGCCTTGCTATTATTAAAGCAATGAAATGCAAAGCGCTTCGCAAAAATTCGAATCATTTTTGGGCGCTCGCGTGTCTTTTGCTGGCATTCCCACGCGCGTACATTTTTAAACATTTTGGAGGCTTCGAGGAGGGATTTCCACGAAAAAAATTAATTCTCATTAGAAATGTTCTATGCGTTCGCTGGCAAGCTCATAAAGCAAAACTGCAACACATAAAGTGCATGCTTATCTTGCACCATGTGAGGGATGAGTTATTACTGTTCATCTATTATACGAGATTATTACATTAGTCAGCGAATAATTTAGTCACACTTTTATGGCCTTTGACGAGAGAATACTTTATGAATAGATGAAAACGTTGGTGAAAGAACGCACAATCTATAATGCGCCGTGCTTTGATAGCCTCACACAGGCCCTCCACAAATCAACTCCCTCACTGACACGAGGCTTTAATACGAGCATACGGACTCTGTCGTCAGATGAAAAATCAATATTAGTTCGTCAAGCGCCCCAGGTCACTGAAATTGGCAAAACAATATCAAAATAAATGATAATCCATCAACAAAATTAGGCTAAATAACATCAAAATACATGATGATCCATCAACAGAAAATGGTTGAAAAATATCAAAATGCATGATGATCCATCAACAGAAAATGGTTGAATAATATAAAAATACATGATGATCCATCAACAGAAAATGGTTGAAAAAAATCAAAATACATGATGATCCATCAACAGAAAATGGTTGAATGATATCAAAATACATGATGATCCAACAACAGAAAATGGTTGAAAAATATCAAAATGCATGATGATCCATCAACAGAAAATGGTTGAATAATTTCAAAACGCATGATGATCCATCAACAGAAAATGGTTGAATAATATCAAAATACATGATGATCCATCAACAGAAAATGGTTAAATAATATCCAAATGCATGATGATCCACCAGAATTTGGTAAAATAATATCAAAACATTTGATGAACCGTCAACAGAATTTGACAAAATAATATCAAAATACATGATTAACCATCAAAAGCAATTGACAAAATAATATCTTAATGCATGATGATCCATCAACTGAATGCAAAAACTTACGTATTGCAAAAATAAAGTATTCATGCTTTCTTTTCAGTGATAAGGTGTGCTCGAATCAGCTACAAGCACCGACCGCAGCTTTTTTCAAGCGGCCGAATTATCTCGTGATGGCGCGCGTGATACAGTGCCGTCAGGGTGCAAGTGTTCAGTGGTATGAGAGGCTCTGTGCGTGCCGCATTTGTTTCATTGCAAACAACAACACAAAATGAAGTGACAAAGGAAAGTACACAAAGCTGCATGTTCGGTCCTCTCCACAAAAGCGATGGTAAAAATTCGCCTTTCAATGGATACCGGAGGACACACAATCACCGAGTAATGACGGCAAGCATAAAGGCTGGCAGTCCATAAGGCTTTTGTCGAGATCAAATTATGATAACGACAATGGGAGTTCACAAAGATTTATAATTAGGCGCGTGATATGAAAGAGGATACGAACGAGCGGTTCAGCTGATGAATCGGAGCGAATGTCATCATGTATGATTATTTCTGAACAAATCCAGAAAAGGACTACATGAACCAGGCAGAGACACAAAAGCCGCAGAGTTGGATTGTTCGGTGCTCTTTTCAGCCAGGACAATGGTAAACGCGACGTGAGTGTAACACCTCCTGCGCTGTAAACCTCACACATTTAAATGAATTGTCTGCTCATGTTTCAAATTTAAGAGACGGCAATCCATGCGAAAAGTTAGCTATACAATTAATATCGATGTGGTCAGTGTACTTGCTGAATTTTCTAAGCCTGTTTATTCCAAGAATTTTCTGATGTAGCTACAAGCTGCAGGGAGAAAATTTGGATCATCAGTGACATATGCTTAATTTTTCTTAATGGAAAAAATTCAAGCGATAATGACTTTAAATTTCCGTTTTACTGCTATAGTGAACTGCTGGTGCTGTTGATGTGATTCTATGGAAAATTCCTCGAAAACTTTGCTCTAAACTGCCTTGTGTTTTAAGGGGTACAGGAGCGTAGGCTTAAGATGAGTGATCTGTGGCTCTGAGCATCTGCACCCTGCCCTAAGCATCATGGACAGGACAGGACTCAACGCGACGCCCAGAGCAGGTGGCTGAAAAACAAACAAAAGCAACCCTTTCCTGCTGTGAAGGGACCAGCTTACCTTCTACTTGTAAAAAGAACCACTCCGACTCTTGTAGGTTTAACCATTGTTTTAAATTTCGGACCGAATTATCAGGAAGGCTGAGCCTGGGAGACTGAACTGTGTGGAGCACAATGCATTTCAAGTCATTGTTTCCAATGGTGAAATATGCAGGTCGGGATGCAGGTGTTCGAAGGAGAAGCAGGAAGCCTCGCATCCTAGTTTTCCCTATTTCGCTAGTGGCTCGGTTTGAGAAATATTATGTGATGATGGATGATCCGGATTGAAGGTAGAGTTGTTTTTTCATAGAAACTTATTCATGGTAAACTTTGAAGATGCATTGGAATGGGATACAATATTGTCTCCGGGCACACCTGTTCTTTAAACACAGACAATCGGTGGCATTTTTTGCTGCCGGTCTCCGAGGAGGCGACGCTCTGGAGCTCAATCCACTTTTGTGATTTTCCTTTGTTTCTCTCATGGGCTTCTTAAGCCCGTGAGGCATCTGAGGTGATGCCTGCAGCTTTGAAGCTTAGGGTCTTTCTTCAAGAATGCTTTGAAGTTTTCAAGTTTCAGTCCCCCTCCTCCAAAATAGTGCTACTGTAATAGCTTAAGTATGCCTCCGGATATCACTTCTATATTAGCGCTTTAATTGGCAGGAAATTTTCAGCTTCTGAAAAATGTTTGCTCACGAAAAGTAAAGCTCATTTGACCGAAGCTCCTTTTTGTCACAGACAGGTTTTCATGGTCTAACGAATATTGATTCGAAAATTTAAACAGAGTTATGTCATTATTTTAAAACAATGCAGTCCGCACAATGATTTATGCAACAAATATATCATTTTATTTTTCTTATCCCTAGGATTCCGTGTGATTTGCGATAACTTATCGAGGGACGAACGCATATTTTTAAAATGCACTCGTTCGTATCTTTATGATGATATCAGCGAATCCCGTCGAATGTATGGGAGTGAAAAACAAATCTTTCATTACATTGGGTCCTAAGAAATACAATTCGAAATGAATTCACAAAAAATCCCATATTTTACTCACTGATTATATACACAGGTTATTTACATAGATAGTTGTGTTCGTTCATACCGTTCCCGAATAAACAAAATTTCATGCCGAAGGAAGCAATGTTTCCCCAATACGAGGCTTAAAATTTAATTCTTCTTCTCTTTGGCTAGTCATGACATGAATTTCAAACTTTTTCTTTGTTCCAAATTAGTTGGGATCCAATCAATCTTACTTTACTTTCTTTCATGCTGACAAGTCTGATCTGAACTAAATGTCTGCGGTGGCGGGCGGGAATGGTTCGTGAAATCGGCTAATTTTTTTGAAATTGTGGGCCTTGTTCTAAAGGGATTACATCTCAGCCAGCAGGATTACCTGCATTACTCAAACAGGTGTTCCTCAAGACCTAGGATGAGTAGGTGTTTACTTCTATAGGTGTGACTCGAAATTCAAAAGCTGTCCGTCTCAGAGAAGAGCGACGGTTACAACATACACATATTGACCATTTTTTCTTGCGGTTGTCAGACGAGTGAGCACAAGTTTCTACGGTGGTCTTACACACAACACAGTAGTATTGTTTGATATCCATATAAAATTGTGGTGTTGCTCTTTTGTATCCTCGTACCACAGATACCGGAGGGACAACAAGGTCGGTGGGGTCCGAATCAGCTTTGTGATCTCCGATCTGTGGAATGGAAAGAACTTGTAGAATCGCTTTTAAGAAATATTTTCCATTTCCGAGTCCATTTCATTTCATACACGCGATGTTAAATTTAATACAAATAACGTTCAATTTCTCACAAATATATTAATTAGGCTACAAAGTATCACATATTAGCTTCTTTAAAGTTCTGAAAACGAACTTACAAATATCATTATGTAAGAAATCACGTGGATTTCTTAGGCAAATGTAGGATTTTTATTTACATAACTTCCTTCCATAAATTATTATTTTTTGAACATTAACTAACAATGTATGCAGAGATTTCGTTTAAATGCAATAATGCATTTGAGTATATATATTATCGTACATAAGTAAAAAATTTTCATGCTTTTCGACAAATGTGCAAATTTATACAGAAGCATGTACATCGAGGTCTTTGTATTTTATCGTTCAAGTTTTGGTAAAATATCTGGGTGCAGCAAAATGAGTGTCTTAACTGGCATTGAAAAAAGAATTCATTGTATATTGGTACGAGCATGCAAAAGCGTATAAATGCATAAAACGGTTTTTCAAAAGTATCAAACGGTTCAAAAGTATATTCACATTTTGGTATTTTCGGAAGGCATTACAATTTTGTGAGATTACATACATTTCCCTTGTGAGACATTGAAGTTCGTTTGCGTGAAATTGAATTTCATCAATACGAAATTAAATCTCATTTGTGCAAAAATAAATTTCGTTCAAAAGAAATAGAATTTCCCTTGTGTAAAAATGAATTCCTTTCATGGGAAGTTGAATTTCGTTCGAGTGAAATTGAATCTCATTCGTACGAAACTCAAATTTATTGCGCGAAGATGAATTTCACTCGTAACAAGTTGAATTTTATATTTATGAAATTATTTTCACCTTAGTGAAATTGAACCTCATTTGTGTGAAACTGAATGGCATTTTTGTGAAGTTGAATTTCGTTTGTACAGAATATACCTAGAAATAGTATCGTTATCTATTTTGAAGAAACGTGCGTATGAGGGTATGATAGACGTGGAAAATTGTTCTCACTGCTACCCGTACACGCGTGTAAAACATATATATATCGATAATGTACTCATATAACATATATCGATAACATACATATCGATAATGTACTTTGAATGAACTTATCAGTTAATGCATAAACCCGACACAGATGAAACTACTGTACACAGATTGTGATGAAAGCACCAAGTTTTACAATAATTAATTTTTTGTGACAGAACATTGCCCAACTGGACACCGAAGTGGGCCACTTTAAATGCTGAAATGTCGTTGAAGTAAATTCTCTTATAAAATTGGCTAATTGCGAATTTGGCTAATTTCGAAATTGGCTATTTTCGAAATTCGTTAGTTTCGTTAATTCGTTAGGAAAGCCCAATTCTTCTTTTTCAATTCTACTAATGATGACATTTTGCATTTGAAATCATGTTGCTTTTTTGTGTCATAATTCAAAGAGATTTGGTGTGCATAATCACATAATCACCCCGCTATGAAAATGAAGACGCATTAATTCTTGGACTAAGCCAAGGCTAATAAAACCAAGATGAATGTACCTGTGTAACCTGGTGAATATAACATTTTTTGTGTTCTCCTATGTTTTGTAGATTGGTTAGGTTATAGAACGCTCTGAGAAAAGTTTTTCTTTGTTGATATCATTCTGAAATATTTCTCAAATTTAATCAGAGAAGGTATGCACAAGTCGATGAGAGCAGAATGGGTCTACAGATGACTACTGAGGCGTGGCACTCAATTTAGTGATGTCGTTACACATCTTTTAAAGTACCGATGCAGATTTTCCGTGTAGCGGAACATTCATCGTTAATGTTTTTATATAAATGAAAAGCTGTGAAACACACAAATGACACAAATTAATTTTAAAATTTAAAACTTTGGGTGAGTCATTCATAATTTCATTTTACTGAACATACAGATTACTTTTCACCCCCATATCCACGACAACTCACGTTCTAGGTGGATCAGCAACAGCGCTGTGGGCTCATAGGCCCAATGTTTTAGAGCCCCTGCGATTGAAGCAGAACAATTGGTAATTGGCAGGTATAGAAGACCAGCCATGTGCTTCTCCTCCAAATTAGAGAAAACAAACTCAAGTCCTAACATTGTACGGTGCTGTGGTTAGAGCAGACCTGCTTCACAAGGAACTTGCTTCAATTAACATAACAAACAGGTGGGGCTGAGTCAGGTTTCCATGCCCCGGCTCCTGATCTAACCCTTCACAAATCTAGGCTATTAAGTCACTGATGGTCTCACTCGACTCACCCTCGCACCACTTGCGCAGGAGCCCTGGAGGCCATCTCGGTCCACGGGTGTGGCTTTTTTAGCATCTGAAATGATTTGAACGGTTTAAAATTTCCTTGAACGATCAGTTACATTACAAACTGTTTAAAAATTAGGCAATAGAAAACATTAACTTTATGTAAAAGATTTTTCAACCGGTCTATTTATTGCTGAGTGAAAGTGAAATACGTACACAAGGTCTTTCAGATAAATCCGGACAATCTTCCTCTCGGTGCTTAAACCCTAATAACTCATAGAAAAAGTAACATTTTACTTCGAAATTTCTAGAATTCATTTAGCAGACAAAGAGAACAAAATTTTTATTCGAAATGACTGCCTTGTGTCATGACGACGGCTTTTACGTGCTTTGGAAAGCTGGACATGGCGCCAATGACTTCTCCTGTTTCCAACGATTCCATGGCCTGTTTGATGTCATTCGTATGGAGTGTGATGCTGCTGTGGGGGTTGTGCTCAAGTTCTGGTCTCAATTAGCGGACGAAAATACAAAGCCATCGGGTTCAAGTTAGGCGCGTTAGAAAGCCGAAAGTGTTTCTCCCAGAACCACACACCGGACTTTTTAAGCAAGTCGACCCGTTTTGTTTGTCGTGTGAGCGGGAGCCGAGCCCTATTGGAACATAAACTTTTTAATTGAAGCCTATGCCTTCATCTATGGAATGATTTCTGTCTGACTGACGTGGCACTAAGATCTGACATTCACTTTTCCGTTGTCGGCGAAGAAGTGCTGTTCCAAGTGAGCTGAGTCCTGTTGTAAGATGAACTTATTTGCAGCCTTGACTTTCTTCAATGGAATGATTTCTGTTTGCAAGACGTTGCAGTAGGGTTCGGCATTCACTTTTTCATTGACGGCGAAGTACGTAAAGATGCCACTCGAAACCGCGCAGAAGGTCATGATGTGAGCTAATTTCTCTGTGGTCATCGTGGGTTGAACGTCAGTGCTCGAAGAGGCAATCCAGCGATTGTCACCTCTGTTACAAACCCTATCAACTGCAAAGAATTTTCTCATCACAAAAGAACTTGATCTATCCGTTAGTCTTCAACAGGTTCAAAACTTTTCTACACCTCTCCATAGGAACTTTTTTCACCTTACCAGTTGGGAGATACTATTATTTTGCGAATAAGAGGTTAGGCCCAATTCTTTGATTGCTCTGGGAATTATCGTGATACTGACGAGCCTCTTTTTAGTTAATGTCGATAATGACACGGTTGAATTGGCCTAGGCACTTTTTTGAGGCCGGCTTAAAAGTGAAGCTTGCGGATTTTATTTTTTGATGGCGTGTGGGGCTCTGCAATTTCGGCCAAATTCATTTATACGCTTAAAAGCATCGTAAACTATCAGCTAAGGATACTGTAGTGATTTTGCAACAAAGGCTTGGCTTTGACCCGTACGACAAAGTTCACAGAAAGCTGAACCTTTCGATTGTTCCATAGCATAACGTTTAAGCGATAAACTCTTAATGTTAATCGCCGGCTTCATATAGATAACATAGCGTAACTTATTTACTCCAATGTTGCCAGTTTTGAGGACGATCTGAATTACCGCTTTTGAATTTGTTCTAATTTATCTGAAAGACCATACACAGTACATGGAATTCTATTGCCTCAAAAATGAGAGCATTTCATTAAGTTAGAGATATTATATTATAGTGAAACCTGAATTTTAAATGAACAGTTTAAGCACGTGTTCTATCTTTTCTGATTCCTTCATTTTGTTACATAGGAAAGAATTTTAACAATGAAAACAAAACGCAGTTCAAGAAAATGGGAGATAAAAGTCATGATGTAGCGTCCAGATATTCAGGTTTCAGGGTGTCTGTTGGGACAAACAGACTAAACGAACAGCATGGAGGCGAGCAAGCGCGCAACAACCTTTGTAATGATTGATAAAAAGGTTGTTTTTGTGTCCCTTGCTACAAAAAAGATGTTCAAAGAGAGGAAGGTTGAAAGTAAGGAGTTAGGATGGAGTTAAAAGAAATCGGAATCTATGCAGAATGTGTGTTCCCCCACAAGTTCTCCTGCACTTAGAAACACTAAGTTGAGAAAGAAGGTTAAGAAACAAGAGAAAAGTTGGAGAAGAATGTCAGAGGCGCTGAAAAATAGGACAGCATTGAACCAAAAAAATTTTGTACATAACAAAACAGAAAACATTCATTTCATAATAAAGGCTTACTAACCTCTTAACTCCAGACCTAAGATTTTTCTCCTAGGAGCGCTTATTCCCGTAGATAAATTGGGTGTATCTTCCTTAGGTGAGGAACTTTTGTATTATGACGTAAGGGCTTGTACATAAGTAGTTCACTCCGAATTTCTTTACTCACTTTTCTCTTTGACGATTCAGTCGTAGAGAACTTGAATGCCCGTCTTCTTCGCCTTAATTCATCACTACAGACGGATGCATTTGACCGTCACCTTTCCCTTTGCGATGACGTCAACAACCGGCAAAAAACGGACTGTGAAAATTCCAGCGCATTGTTCTAGGTTACCTTGGAGAATATGCGCGGGGGAGCGGCCTGAACCTATGAGTTACCGGGCTCTAAAATGACGTTAACGCTGTTGCTTTGAAATAATAGGATGGTACGTATTGTGACATCGGAACTATTTTGCTGCGTTAGAACAAAGCTTGTGACGTGCCTGGTCATCTGTAAAGATTTCCGTTGAAAACATAGCAGTCAAACCCTTGAAAAAAACACCTTAATCCGTGAATGATGAATTGAGTTCAGCCATCGTTCGACTAGCGCGATTACGTGAGACAAAAATTCTCTTTCGTCAGTTAGCAACGCTCATTTTGCCAAACCGAGGAGTGTGTACATTTTGCTTACTCTGCTTTCCTTTGCACATTGACACTCAGGGTTTAAGCGAAATAATGCAAGAAAATTATAAATGGAAAGCTGAAATAAACATGTTACATGCACTCAAGCATCACATAGGTTCCGAGAATTTAACAATGGTTCTTCACGAGGACTTGGGCGAATTTAGCTGAAAACGAGAGCTATTAATCAATATGGTTTTCTAATTGAAAGGCTAGCAAAAACTTGAACTGAACTTTATTTTTAAAAGGCACATTTCAAATTTCCTAAACGAAAATCTTCCAGTCCTCGTGAAGCACCATCGTTAAATTTCCTTTGTTTCTTTTACCGCGACCCTGTACTTATGAATTATGGATGACGCATTTAGCATCCAAGTGTCCTTCTACCGTGACCCTGTACATATGAATTATGGATGACGCATTTAGCATCCAAGTGTCCTTCTACCGTGACCCTGTACCTATGAATTATGGATGACGCATTTAGCATCCAAGTGTCCTTCTACCGTGACCCTGTACATATGAATTATGGATGACGCATTTAGCATCCAAGTGTCCTTCTACCGTGACCCTGTACAAATGAATTATGGATGACGCATTTAGCATCCAAGTGTCCTTCTACCGTGACCCTGTACATATGAATTATGGATGACGCATTTAGCATCCAAGTGTCCTCTACCATGTACAGGGCGGCCCATAAGCAACTTACCTTTTCTGAAAACCGATGTCTAGAAAACAAGATAGTTTTAAATAAAATGTGTTCAATATATTCATGGATTTCTGAGAAAGAAACCATTTTAAAACAGATAGATGAAATGTAAAATTTATTGAGCAATACATTTGGATTCATAGATCATAGAGAACAGTTCGTCTGTGTTGTTCGTCTGGTGTGGATCGGAATTTTTAAAATTTTGAGACCATAACTCTTATGTCGTTTTTATGAGGACGTCTTTATTCGCCAGTAATATTCCTGTTATTTCTTTGAACTGTAATTTATCCCCGTAACAGAAATTAGAACGCTACATCTTTCTAGACTTGAACGGTATAACTCTAGGTCATGGGTAACGAACAGTACCATTAAAGGAGAACAAGATTATTTGAATGTTAACGGGGCTAAGCGAAAACATTTCATATTCTAAACTCGAAAAGCCAATAATATCTTAGTCTCTGCCACTTTGTAATATATTATATCGAACTCTATAGATTTCATAGTTTTTATTACCGATTTTTTTAGAAGGGAGTTATTAATAGACCACGTTTTATTTAAAATACCTAATGCTGAATTCATATTTCACGCGTAATTAAACATTAAATACATGAAATGTGTTTAAATATTTCAAGAAATACACCTCACTCAAATTTTGCTCTTGTTTGATCGAAAGATCGGAAAAAAAACACTATATTTTGATCATTTGATCCGAAACAAAACGCTCAAAACACGAGTACGTTTATGGTGTCTCATCCTGAGGCTCACCCAGTATATTAATTTTTACAGTTCCCCCACTGAATTATTTTTCTTGGTTCGCCTTCGAATTGGGAATAAATTTTATAAAAACTTGAAAGTGATGAGGATTTCAAGCAGCAGTGCTAACTTCTATATTTTTCTACAGATTTGGAATGACCTCTACTCGTATAACCTCGTGGAAATGATGAAAAAGTGAAAAAATGTTATGACGCACAGTTTATTAGTAGTAAGTACAACTCATTGGCAAATAAAATAAATTCCATGATGCCTCCACAAGAACGCACCTATTTTGTCATACGTAACCTTCCTAATTTAATCCTAATTTAATTAGTCCTAATTTCAAGACGAGGCATTAGAAAATACTCGGGCAATTTATGTCCGTCGACATAACTGAGATAAATCCCTTTGAATACTTCAGTGCCGTGAAAAATATGACACAAAGAGAAACAAAGCATTCAAAATAGCCTAATATCTAACATTAAAAATTCTAATTTCTGATATATGAACACTATTCAAAAACTAAAACTTGAAACGGTTAACAGTTCCTGTATGAGATCCGCTAGATTAACTATTCGGCATAATAGTTTTTAAGTTTATTTCTGCTATTGCCTGCGTACAACAAAAATGACGTTTTTTTACCTGTGAAGAATTTACGGTTATTTTTTCAACTTATACACTAACCTAATCAATGCTTACGTACCTTATTCTGACCTTATCAAATCTAGCTTAACCTTTTTTAACATTTTCTTACCTAACCTAATTCATCTTAACCTAACTTATCATACTCAACCATCAATTTGCTTAAATACTCACAGTTAACCTGAACGCAACGTAAGAAATGAACTTTCAATTTTTTGAGGATTGATAAAACAAAAAGGAAAAGTACTCTACACAACACAGGTATTTCTCCAGGGGCGATGGTTAATACAAGGCAAAAGACTAGCAATGGAACAGAAATTAATGTCCGGTTGTATCTCTGCTACGATGAATTTTGTTACTATGTTTTTTCCTCGAAGCAGTGTAGTTTCATCTTGTATCTGTCCTATGAAGCAATTTTCTATTTCTAAGTTAATGCACTCAACTGTTGAAGACGCAAAAAATAAATGTACAGAGTAGGGCAAAATAATGCAACACGTTGATTAAATCGCAAGATTCCACATTTCTAAACCACGTTCAACTACGAAAATTGGACTATTTGTGAACAATAGTATAAAAAGGCTAATGATATATCTAAAACTCACAAATGTTTAATAGAAGAAATATATAGGAACATGTATAATAATTACTTGAACAAAAGTTTTTAATACCCGACTTTCTTCCAAATATCATACATTAAAATTATTGAAGGAATATTCCAGAATGTTCTAATACATTCTACTATTTCTCAACCGAACTTTCGTCAGCATTCATATACAATAACGTGTCACTGGTACAGCAGCTCTCGTTTTGAAAGGTCGTGAGCATGGGTAAGAATAAAAACATCAGCCAAGACCTTCGCGAACGTATTGTGAAGCTCCATGATGAAGGTTTGGGATATCGGAAGAAACACTCCTGATCAAAAGTTTAAGGCCACTGGAAAATTTAGAAAAATGCTAACTTTTCAGTGATAAATAATGAAATTCACTCAACTAGGGATCGCTAATTACTAAAGTTAAAGGTGAGAGAGACAAAAAATAACAATTGTAACAATTTGTTTAGAAATCAACACTTTAAATGAATAATGACTTTTTCAGTTGATCAAAATGATAAGACCACATACAAAAATCATAGGATACCTTTTTTCAACGACGTTAAGGTGAGCAAACATTGAACTCAGTAAGGAGAACTGCCTCCATTCTTGCTAATAACCTCAAAAATTATTTGTGGCATACTTGAAACGAGGGTTTCCATGAGGGCTCGAGGAATGTTGTCCCAGTTCCTGAAGATGGCAGCCCGAAGTTCGTTTACTGACGCAAATTGTTTTCCATTTCCATTAACATCTCTCGCCATCCACCTCCAAACATTTTCTATTGGGATTAAGTCCGGCGAACATGCTGGATGACGCAAAACAGTGATCCCATTTTCATGAAGGAAAGTCGTAGTCTGGCGGGCGGTGTGGACTGCTGCATTATCCTGCTGAAAAATCCATCCATCACCATACAGACGAGGGCCCTCGGCTGACATAGATGATCTTTGCAGCATTCCGACGTAACCAGCAGCTGTTTGACGACCCTACACCTTCTGATGCTCCATGGTTCCTGTGTAGGAAAATGCGCCCCATACCATAACGGAGCATCCACCACTATGGCGTGTGGGAAACATTTCAGGAGGGATTTCTTTGTCATGCCAATACCGTTGGAGGCCATCAGGGCCATTCATATTGAATTTTTTCTCATCAGAAAACTAAACTTGAGACCACTTTCCAACGTCCCATGTTTGGTGCTTACGAGCAAACTGTAAACGGGCCACTTTGTGACGTTGAAGCAACCGAGGACCTTGTAGACGGTTATTGTTCTTCATGCCGTTTTGTCGTAAGTGCCACCTGATCGTTACTGCACTGTAATCAGCATCTGTGAGGGCCTTAATTTGCTTGGAAGACCGTCCTCTGTCTTGAGAAACCACCCATTTTATTCTCCTACCCAATGCAGGTGAAATTTTTTTCGGTCTACCACAAGATTTTGCTGTTCCATAATTCTCTGGGTCCTTTAGGAAGTTGCAAATTATAGTTTTCCTGCGGTGAATCTCAGCTGCGATTGCGCGTTGCGACAAGCCTTGCTTATGCAGTTCGTCAATTTGACCACGTTCAAATTCGGAAAGTTTACTTGCTTTGGGCATGGTGAAACCTTGGGCAACCTGCAATCTAAAATGCCTAATTACCCTTAAACTAAACTTTTTTACCCTGGTCTTATGATTATCATCAACTGAAAAAGTTGTTATTCATTAAAAGGGTTGATTTCTTGATAGATTGTAACAATTGTTATTTTGTGTTTTTCTCACCTTTTACCTTTAGAAATTACCGATCCCTAGTTGAATGCATTTAATTATTTATCACGAAGAAGTTGGGATTTTTCTAAATTTTCAAGGGGTCTTAAACTTATGATCAGGAGTGTATGTGCATAACTGTGTGTTCCTACATCCTTGGTTAGAACCATAATTTGTAAGGGGAAATGCAGGAATACGACTCTCAGCAACCCTCGAACTAGCTGTCCGCGGAAGATTAACGACCGTGCTGGTCGAAAATTGGTCCGAACAGTACTGCAGAGGCCTCAAACTTCTCCTAAAGAATGGCAGGATGATCTCAAGGCATCTGGGATCGAAGCCAGCAAACAGACGATCAGTAGGGCACTAAGCCGTGAAGGTCTTCGCTCGTAGGACACCTCATCTCCAGAAACGGCACGTCAAGGCCAGGCTAAAGCATGCCAACGACCACTCTTACAAACCAGCAGCGTTTTGGAACTCAGTACTGTGGCCAGATGAAACCAAAATCGAACTATTTGGGAGAAATACCCCAAACCGTATTTGGAGGCAACAAAACAAAGAGTATAAACTAAAGTGTACCATACCCACTGTTAAGTTTGGAGGTGGCGCAATCATGTTGTGCGGATGTTTCAGCTTATCAGGAGTAGGTAAACTTTTCATCCTTGAAGGAACCATGAATGACAGGAAATGTCGTGATATATTGGAA
This sequence comes from Platorchestia sp. MABIK, assembly GCA_014220935.1. Taxonomy (NCBI): domain Eukaryota; kingdom Metazoa; phylum Arthropoda; class Malacostraca; order Amphipoda; family Talitridae; genus Platorchestia; species Platorchestia sp. MABIK. The sequence continues at coordinate 69,369 of JACJUY010000419.1, read as the reverse complement.
GAGCAACTTCTATCTTCAGCTCGTTTGTTAAAATTGCAACGTGGATGGACCTTCTAACAAGACAACGACCCAAAGTATAGTACAAGCGAAACCAAGAAATGGTTGAGGATGAAGAAGATAAACATATTAAAATGGTCATGTAAATCCCCCGACATGAATCCGAGCGAAAACTTGTGGATGCAATTGAAATTTAAGATTCAGACGAGAGGCTATAATTAATAATAACGGCTATGCAATAAAGTATTAATGGATGTATATCTTGAAATGTGTTGTAAACTTTTTTCACGTAGTTATTATACATGTTCCTACATATTTTTTCTATTTACTATTTGTGGGTTTTAGATATATTATCAACCTTTTAATACTATTGTTTACACATAGTCCAAGTTTCGAAATTGTACGTGGTTCAGAAATATGGCATCTGGCGATTTAATCGTGTTGTATTATTTTACCCCCCCCCACTGTATTCTAGGAAACGCAGCTCATCAAAAATATCTGCATTCTGTATGATGGTGTTGCTAAAATAAGTCAATCATTTTGGTACTGTTTTGAATTAAAATAGCAGATGAAATTAAACGGAAGAGGGAACGTACCCTAATAGGAAACAAATCTCACATCACGTATCCCGAAGGACCCGTACACGGATACTTAGTAGTTGGATCTTGTATCTCTGCTACGGACCTAATCGTGTAAAATTTAAAAATTTGAGCGACTGGACGACAGACGGACGGGCGGGCGGACGGGCTGACGGAGGGACGAACGGAGGGATAGACGGACAAACGCCGGTCTTATTCTGCTATAGATGCGGTGTTAACTTTAAGCCAGCTAAGAAATAGCCTCTCATCAAAAGTGGATCACAGCAAAGTCTTGTAGTCATGAAGGAACTTCTATAAAATAAATAGATGTAGTGTCAAGCTCTCACTGTTTTGGCCTCTATTGTTCACAAACGTCATGACCTGGATTTCCTCAGAAACTTCGCTGAACAAATATTTTGAAATGCGTTTTAGAAGATTTGCAAATTTTCCTAAAGAACAAATACTTATATGAGCCACTGAATAGTTGTATTTTGCGAACGGACGCGCTAAAAGTACTTTTGAAAAACAGAACAATAACTACAACCTTCGCTAACTCAACTTGACTAAACTGACGTTGCGACATGAACTGTTTACAACGCGTCGCTGTTCTTTGGTGGCTCACATCCAACACGTGAAATGAATACCATACAGAAGTAGCAAAGCGATCGTACTTAATTATATCTGAGAAGTTTAAGTATTTTGAATTAATTTTGAATTATTTAATCAATGCGCATATTTTCAACTTCCATCATACTCTAGCAGTACAGTAAAAAATTGTCACTTATTTTAAGAAAATATCTTCGTAGATTGACATCGAAAACCTAAGTAGCCAAATTAGGCATTCGAATAAGGCTTAAAGCTTCAAAGGCGCACATTCAAATTGGCAAGACTGGTGACATCAGACGCCGTGTGTGCGATGAGGGCTTGTGGTTTACGAGTTAATACAGGATCCTAATTGGAGTTTACCGACCTTTCACCGTGCTCGAACAATTCAGTGCGACTTCAAACCACAGCGAGATAATGAGTACCAAACTATTAACTCATGAAGGAAAAGTGCATACAATCGTATTTCATTGCTGTTAATATTTCAAATATGTTATTTTTTAACACGCTATTTGAATACACTTTTTGAAAGATAATTGAAACCGCTTTAAAATGCGTAGATGAATATAAAAACGTTTTAAACACAAAGTCATCTAAATATTGCCTGACTCTCTCCGTTCCCACGCAAAAGCCACAAAACGTAGGCAAAATGAGATTCGTTTTCGAAGCATAGGACTCGAGTCGCACAGCGGTTTTGTGTTATTTACCGACGTTATGTTATTTTAAAAAATGAGGACAGTTGAGTAAGAGCGATAGAAACATCAAATATATCATACAAATATATCAAATAAATCATACATGAAACATCAAATATATCATACAAATATATCAAATAAATCATACATGCAAGCTCATTATCCAATGTTGAATAAATTTTTGTGCAGGATTCACTCACTGAGAATTGATGATTGTCTGAAAAACATTCCCGTTGGTTATTTTCTCGGCGTAAAATCCAATGCATGAACTTGAAACCTGCGATTCTAAAGTTAAAGATGTCCCTCAGTGCTGTGTGACTTCGGCTGCCTCACCGCCTCATTTGTGTAGTGCTAAATATTTTCTGCCTCTAACGTTTTCATTTTGTTCACTATTAGACATAGGTCCCCGTAACTACTTGTAAGTTATTGATCAGAGTAGGTCCTTGACTTTGAATTAGGTGCAGTAGAGCTACTGAATTACCCAATGTAAGCATTTGATTTTGACGTTTCAAAGTTTCACAGCCAACCGTGATACTACGAATTTCTTCCTTGTTTCGCTGCTTTTAATTTTCCATTTTTAAAAAAATTCGTGTCCCCAGCGGAGTATTAGTGTTGATGTTAATAAAGCTAACTTTCAAAAAAAGAAATCATGCGATATTTGAGTTGAAAATGACAAATAGTTTACTTTGCCCACTATACATGACCGATTGCTAGCGTGAAGAGGCGCTACGAGTGGTCACTTTGTCTTTTTTATGTTTGTCACAGGAGAGGCTACTGGTGGATAATTTTTCTCTCAATAGTATTTCAAGAATTCCGTAGACACACCTCCATTCTCAAAAATTTAAAACCATGTTTTGAGAATGTAAAGAATCCCTGGCGCTCATTTACTGCAGGATTTATGCAAAAAGAGCAGTTTCGAACCATGAACAATCGTTAGCGGCAGTTGGAAGTGCGTTCCGTCGCCTCTCTTATCCCGGGCAACCACAGACGCCGGACAACCACCGACGAGTCGAGCGCAGCCGCAAACGAGGCGGGTTCCTATGTCTGGTTCATGTCCATGAGAGCGGCGGTGTGGTGCATGTAGGTTTAACCATTGTCTACGTGGATGGTGCACCACCGGGGGGCAAACTGCCTCTGCTCTCAAATAGACGACACTCGCTTATTCCGTCGCTTAGTTTGCGGTGCTTGCGGTCGCCAGCTCATTGTTAGCCAGGCTAGTTAGTGAAATGCCCACAAAAGAAGAGTAGGACTCAAAACCAACAAACTCCTGAGCTCCGTTTGTTAGTTTTAATGCGATTTAACTGAGAGGCACTGTTTCAGACCCATTCGATGTATTTGCATGCCGCAAAGTCTCAGCTTAAATTTCATCTTACGGTTTCATAAAATTGGTCTATCCTTCGTATGCTCTATCGCACTAACTTTTATACCTTGAGGCGGAATAAAATATTTTCTGAATAAATGACTCCCCTGAAGTGGTTCTCATTTGAAAAGTTATTGCCCGTATAAAATCCCGTTAAATCGTACTCAACTTTAGATAATTAATAACTCAAGGTCCTCTTATAGGTAATTAATAAGTCAAGGTCCTCTTATATTCTCGTTCTCTATTCAGATCAGTGCTCTATTTTTTAATACTTCCGCAGCTGTGGTCTTCAGGTTCAGTTTGCTCAAAACAGAGCTCGGCTCTGTCGTTTTGTTATCCATTCTCATCTTGAGTTTTGCCAATCCGGCGAGACAAGCGTCCGTTTGAGCGATCGTCGTCATTGAAGTTTTTTGGCGGGTCATCCGTTGTGGCGACGGCGCTGGGATGCAGCAGCAAGTGAGTCGATGGTCAGATACGGTCCAGCTTCGTGCCTCCACACAACCTGCTCGCTATCGAATACCACTCATTTTTCATGAGATTTTTCAGAGTGCGTGGGCCTGATTTCAAGATTTCCTAATTGGACACTACTGCCAACTGTCTTTAAACCAGTAATTTTTTTTAATGACAGACTTGAATGCTCGTTTCGTTTAAATTTTTGTAAAAGCTTGAATGTTTTTGTGCTGTTCATAGCACAAAGTAAGCTTGAGACGCATAATCAAGAATAAGCTCATCTATGAATGAATGCTATTTTTGCTTGCGTTCAGTGACCAGAATTTGATCCGTAGTCAAATTTTCATCAAACATAAATAAATGCGTGTTCTTGGCAAGTGAAAGTATTTTAGTTATCTCTCAATAGCCGCCAGTACTGCTTAAAATTAACATGAGCTAACGCGCGTTAGCTGCTACGTTACTTACCGCTCACGAAAAAAGACTTCAGACCTGCGGCTCCAATTAGTATCGAGTCTCTCGTAATTAAGGCGCAGTGAAGGGTTCAGGCGCCCCTGAGGTGTCGTGTAATTTGAGACTACGACGGTGAGGCGCAGTGCTAGGGAAGCTGGCTGCCATTTCAGGAACTGATAGACATTGTGCAGCAACGAATGCTGCAGTCAAAGTGTGACGCACGTGTGATATTCCGCAGCTTGTGTTTCGGTGAGATGGAAATGCTTTGGCGTGTTGTTCTGAGGCCTTGTTTGCGTCCTCAAAAAATGAATGAATTTTGGAAGCTGTGTACTGAGCAACTTGGAGCTGGATGTACTGTAGATGCTGAAATAAATGGCTCAAATAACTGCAAGAGCTTCGAATTTTTTGCATTAATTAAAAGCAATTTTTCCTGCATTTTGATTAACTGCTTCATATTTTTACAAGCGCACATCCCAGGAACTACGCAATGCCGAGCGTTTTTACGTAAATGAAAAGCAGCTGAGAGGTTGAGCAGTTATTTCACTCATGCCATAGATGCACATTTGATTATGGTTTGGAAAAATACTTTGCATATGAATGTCTGTAGCCCTCGACTGATTCCCCCAATGTGAACGCTAACCATCATGATTAAAAATTACGGTATTGCTCATTATGCAAGGGAACCAAGAACTCATAAATTGAATATTTCGGCGTGCTCAGCAATTCTTTTGCAGCATCTCACACAATTCTGAAATCCTCAGTCATGTTAAAAGAAGAACAATTTTTAACACAAAGAATTGTGAGGTCAATCATTTTTTGGAAGTGATGTCAATCATTTTAGGTTTCAGCTCATCATCTATTAGAGGCAAAAATGGCATTAATATATCTTTGGCATCGTTCGGTGCAGTACACATTTTGTTCTTCAAGTTGTCATTATTTTTCTACCATCGAAGAAATAATGTCGTCCCGATGCTGCCTTCCTGAGTTACCTTTTCCAGCAGCCTCAACCCTTTCCTGCTGGCTCAACCATTTGCTACTGTCACAATTCTTTCCTCAGCCACAACCATTTTCTCTGCTTCAACTCTCCGAGTTGTCTTAATCCTTTTTTCCTACCACAACCCTGCTTGTTGTTTCAATGTTTTTTCCACTGCCTCAACCCATGTCCACTGCCTCAACCCATGTCCACTGCCTCAACCCATGTCTACTGCCTCAACCCATGTCCACTGCCTCAACCCATGNNNNTCAACCCATGTCCCCTGCCTCAACCCATGTCCACTGCCTCAACCAATGTCCCCTGCCTTAAACCCATGTCACCTCCCTTAACCCATTTCCTCAGCCTTAACCCATTTCCGCTGTCTTAACCCATATCCGCTGCCTCAACCCTTCTCTGCACTTTCAACCCTTTCTGCTGCCTCAAACCTTTGATGCTACACCAGCTGAAAGTCGCTGCTATAACCTTAACAAACTTATCAAAGCTCAACGCAAAGTTAGCACTTTGACTGCGACGTTAGCCACAAGAGGTACACGGAAAAAATTTCATAATGATGCTGACTGATTGACCAGTAGTCAAAAACTAAATTTGTTCATAATTTCATAATGAAAACTAAATGAAGGCATTTTCCAATTGATGTTTGCTATTTTCAACAATATTCACGATAATTGACATTAAATTTGAGTTGAATATTAAACTTCAGTTTTACCTACTGTAGTCGAGGTGTTGAAGCGTCTAAACAATGATCCGCGTTCACTTAACTAGCGCTAAAGAAATTTTCGTGAGGAAGCAAGCGGCAAGGTTAACAAAATGTGAGGTCGAGTAAATAAGCGTAAAATTCGAATACTAAAAATATGCTGTGTGAAGGATTTCACAACTACAGAAATATTAAGTTTAATCTCGGGATATTGGAGATGATTTCATTATTAATTGTTTTCAATATTTATTTCATTTCGGTGCCAAATTTTACTGATGTATTTTATTCGAGGTTGATTGACTTCGTTCGTAAAATAATTTAATAGTTTTTCATACGCCGTTGAACAATTGAATTCATTTTTGAGTTAAAATTTCAGTTTATTACATTAAAATTGAACGTGCGTTTTATTTGTATGCAGGCCTATGGCAAACCAGCTTGCAATTTCTAAACCTAAAGTTAATGCAAACATTGGTAACTATTTGCAAGAGGATCTTATCAAATGAAATCCATGACGTCTCTGCGGCATGAGTTAAGTGTAATGTTTTTTTATCCAAGAATTAGCTTTCTGCTGGAGAGCTTGAATACCGTCTGTCGTAGAGCTCCACCTAATAAACAAAAGTTTGTTATAATTTGCATTGACACCTCGTTCGACAAAATCCCCCTGATCATACCAAGGAAACAACATGATTACACGCATCACAAGACGATTAGGAAGCAACAACATTCATTGTACTGTAAGAAGATTGGGTCACAACATACAGTAATTCATAATATCATAAGCAGATTAGAAAATAACATGGTTACATACACACATCATAAGGCGATTGGGAATCAACATAGTTCACTGTTATCATAAGGAGATTTGAAAATCACTTGGTTTCATTGCATCATCAGGAGATTAGGAAACAACATGGTTACGCACATCACAAGATTAGGAAACAACATAGTTCATTGTATCGTAAGAAGGCTAAGAAATCACATGGTTACACACACCAAAAGCAGATGAACACCGTTAGTACACGTCACATTCCCTGCTACTCGGCTGGCAGGGGGAGGCCCTTGCTGTGCAGCTGAGAGCCACAATGGCGCGCGTGTTGGCCCTTCACTCCCTTCTGAGAGGACGGCCGCCTGCCTCTTGTGCGTCACGCCTCTTGTGTGCTCAGCAGCCATCGATCGCTGCCTCACTTCGGGCGCTCGTGCACGCGAAGAAAAAACAGAATGAAAACGGATTGAGAGTCCAAAAGTACGCAAATGTATAGAGGAAATGTTTAAAAAGCGAGTACAGGGGTAAATTGAAGATGATTATCCCTTTGTGGTTCATGATTTTTGTTACCTCATCCCATTGATGCGGCTTCAGATATCAAGGTCTCATACGTGACCAGAATTACTTTCTTCATTTCGATGAGATGTTTGGTGTAAGCCGCCACTTGTCTCAAACAAGACAAATTATGTTGAAATAATTACGTAGTCATTTTTATGAGTGACATGATGTAATCGTAAAATATCAGTGGTTCGTGAGCAGGTGATTCTTTCAGTAAGCGTGCCGAGTACATCAATAAATCAGTTTTTATCAAACCCATCATTAACTCGTGTGTGTTCAGTATCGTCAGTATTATTCCATAATATTAATGCCTGTTTCCCATTGCCTGTCCTCGCTCTCTCTCTCTCTCTCTCTCTTCCTAACACACAAAGGAAAATTTAAAGACATGAAAGAGTACTTATTTCACAATTGAAATTGACGAATGATGGCTCGCCATATATCACAAAGCTATGTAGAGAGAAGCATTATTAGGCATAGAAGTAATTACGATGATAACGTATCTCACGAGTCCATTTGGGCGTTGGTGATGTGAAGGCAGAGAGGTCAGTTAATTATGGTAGATAACAATTTTAAATAATTGAATGCTGAGTTGTTCTCTCATTCTTTGATGAAATTTTCGAAGCAAAGGAGACATGATATTACAGACAAAATGCCAGAGCTCAACACCTTCGTTCTTGTTGAAAAAACCCTACAAAGCATGAAGGCAATGCCATAAGGCGATCCTTCTTAATGTTCTCTCACCTGCGCCTCTTCCTTAACTGAATGCCTCGGCCTAGGGTAACCTTTGGAGTCAAACCCTCTGTACGTGATGGAACAAATGTGTCGCGAACGGTTATTGAATTTTCTCTGGTAGAAATATCGACAATCTTGTTTGATTAATGAAGAACTAAATCTTACATTTAATCTTTGTAAAATGAATAAAAATCTTTTTGATTAAAAATACATTGAAACGAACAACTCGAAAACGAGGTACCCTTGTAGGAGATGGATAGAGGAGTGGGAGATCTACTTCGAAGTGAGTGTGATGAGCAGATCGAGGGTGTCAAAGGTAAAAAAAACATTCAATCGACGTCGAAGTACATTTGATGAACGAGAACTCGGGCGCCGGCGTCGTGAATATTAGATATTCACGACGTGAAAGATCACCTGAAGGATCGTTGAGTAGATGCATGGTCGTTTGACAATTTCTTACAAGTCAACATTTTTTAATCGTTTTGAAGGCATGATGGGGAGATACTTGGGCCAGATGTATTCATTCTTCTCTGCGTTTTTTTATTCGTAAGTAATCATTTGAGCGGTTATGGGAAGCGCAACATTAATGAGTTGAGGAACTGCAGCAGTACGTTTTGGTCTCAACGTTTCTATTAGAGTTTGTGAAAACGGTTTAAAAACGAAACTTGAAGAATGAAATCAACGCCATGTAAAAAAACTAACTGTTGTATACTTGTCAGTGTATTTGTTTGTGTTTTTAAATTTATCCCTTCACCCTCTCAAAACTGGAATAGGAAATGCTAGGAGCTTTTGTTATTAACAGAGGAAAAAATTGAAAAAGGGAAATGACGCTTAAAAAAGGGAAATGACGCTAAAAAAAGGGAAATGACGCTAAAAAAAGGGAAATGACGCTAAAAAAAGGGAAATAACGCTAAAAAAAGGGAAATGACGCTAAAAAAGGGAAATGACGCTAAAAAAAAGGGAAATCGGTCGACGCTAAAAATTTGAACAGACGATTATACGTGCTGTTATAAGAATAACCTTAGCGTATGAACACACTTAGTCCAAATGCAATAAATTAAATAATTTCCATTAACAGAAATAAATGATTTAACAATCGGATGAAACCAGCAAAGGTAAATACGAATTGGACAATATAAATAATGTTAATATTTAAAATGCTTCAGTAAGAATATTAGAAATGTTGTCTGAAAATTTAAAAGAAATTAGCAGAGTTGGTTTATAAAAAATAACTGAAATATGTGAAAGTGAAATTGCAGAAGACACCTGCATTAAGGAATGATAGGCGAAATGCCAGGTGCTAAAACAAATAAAAGATCGTCGATGTAGGAGTTATTAAAACATTTTTCATAATGGGTGAGAAGGTGCAGCGTTCCAGCTTCACCAAGGAACAAATTCTGTGTATTGCATATGATAACATAATATCCGTACATGATAGTGCAAAAATACAAAATCTCCACACACGAGTAGTATCACGAAAACGCAAAATACGCATATGATATTGTATTAACATAAAATCTACTTATGATATTGCGCGATCGCAAATTCATCTGTGTTACAATTACGTACTGTAAAATCCTCGTACGGTAGTGCACTAGCGCAGGATCTGCATGCGATGATATATAATTGTGCAAAAACACCCACATGATATTACAGTTTCTCAAAATCCACACAAGTATTATTCTTAAGTTAGGTTGGAGCACTCGTGCAAGTTTCAAAATAAAAATGATAGCAAAGACAGCTGATTTAAAAATCATTTTAATTAGTGAACGTTTCGGCTGCAAGCTCAAGCCATTATCAACACCTGTGAAAGATAATTGAAATACAGAAAATAAGACACGGCTAAAAGACAAAAAAGAATACAACTTAAAATAGTGCGAAGAAAAAGGGTAACGGAGAGATTATACGACAGTA
>JACJUY010000419.1:33087-49190 GCA_014220935.1 Platorchestia sp. MABIK | reverse complement strand
CCTTTGTATGTAAATGATGGTATTAAGTTGTAAGCTTTCGATTGCTACAAAATATGCCTGCGAGTGTTTCCTTGAAGCCCCAGCAATAAAAACAAACATTTTCAGAGTCTACAGTAGAAGCAAAACAAAATTTGAGTCAGACATGCCATTAGATGGTGAAATTAGTTCCTCATCTAAAGAGGCTCAAACATCCAGCACGCAGTCATGAATAATTGAACGACTGCAAAATACGTCGATGTGTGAATTTCCGTTCACACCATCCGCATGTGTAGCAAAGCTGGTGCTACCATCTCCAATGCCGTGGATGTCATTCGAGCGCCTGTGCTCATATTTTGTTAGCAGCCTGTTAGGCATTGTAGAAACGTTTAATAAAAAATCTCAATTCTGGAGCACGGTGCGGTAAAAAATGTAGCATCTTGTCTGTCTGCTCGTTCATGCGAGAGATGGTCTCATATTTTGTCAGCAAACTGTCGCACGATGTCCACAGGTCTGGCGGGAGTCGTCGGGCAGTTCGTGTGGTGTCATTGTTGTAGCGAAGCGATGTAGGAAATGTTCTTGTTGTAAACAAGCGTCCATCGCCCTGTAATTGGTAATAAGAGACCATCTCTCCAGTCAGGCCCGGCCTGCTAACCAAGGAAAACAGCGCCATACATAAAACTTGACCAAAGGCTATTAAGTTCGACAGCGCCAGAATAAAAAACTGCACGAAGGGAAATGTGGAGTTTGGTCATTTTTGGCCGTAAGATTTTGTTTGCGTTGGTCCGGGATAGAGTTCGGAAACAGATGTTGAAATATGAGCCTGATTCAGACTTGCTTTTCGAATGAAAGGGGTCTAAAATAAATGAAATGTGATATTATTTGTATCGGTCTCTTTTTCGAATAAAAGTCACGCAAAGTAAAGTGAAACATTAAAATTGAAGTGACCGATCAAGAGACATGCAGTAATTCATAACATCTATGTCATATGCAAATGTATTTAAAAGAAAGGTCTCAAGTACGTTTGCTCATAGAGTACTTCTCAGTCAGGTCGTCGATTCAAAGGCTCTTGACACTCAACTACATATTGAGATGGAGGGCTCAATAAATGGCCAAAGATTAACTGAGGCCACCGAGAAATTTGAACCATTGTTTGCTGCTTGTATCGAAGCATAGCGGGGCGAATTTCAAGTAATGGCTGTCAGAGTGAGTTCTACAATCTGCAAAGTAAATCGAAAAGCGCTTTAGTCTTTTCCAGCATGCTAACGCTCATCAAAGACAGCGAGGTTGAGCGACTTTAAGAGCCTGAAGATAAGAGAGCAAAGGAGCGTTCATCCCTCTATCTGGAGCGTCTAAACGCTGTGTTGTTCTAAGCTTCCAGGCCTTGAGCACCAATTCTGCTCTCATGGAGATGCGTTCCTGTCCATTAGATGGGCGTTTTATTCGGTTAAGAAAGAGTTCTTTCACTATTGACTTGGGTTCTAACCTAATAGAGAGGAATTAACCTCGATCAACTGGGCGTTTAGGTGTACCAGCGCAGTTCCTTCTCTGAGGATCGAACATCGAAATGTTGCTCTGTCAAGGGAATTTTACCAAATGGAACAGAAAATGAAAGATTTGACCAAATTAAATGAAAATATTTACCTGGAAAGTTTACGAAATTGGAATGAACTCCAAAGGTACAATGAAGAGCAACCAAATTCATGAAATTAAAAATATTCGGCTAACCAATAAATAACTTCGTACTGAATAAAAAATTACTTCAAACTAAATGATCCATAGCTATTAAAGGTATGCTATGCACGAATAGAGATTTTACACACTGCGTTCTGAGTCGGAAAAGTTCTTTTAAAAGTTACCTTCGTCTGATTCAGATTAGCAGATTTTAAAATTGAAATTACATGGATTATCATCAATCAAGCACGCAATTATTTATTATTAACATATTTTCATAGAGATCCGAATGAGCTCTGAAGAGCTGAAAATTTCTTCCAGGAAAAACTGCACACTGCAGAATACCACAAAGAACGATCTGTCGGAGTTCAATAAGACTGACAAGAATAGAAAATAATTACGAAACTAATGACACCATAACGCTAAGAGAGGAATTTACCAAACGAGCGCAACAATTTGTGACTGAGGGTAATATTTTTAAAAGAAGTGAGTTAATCACAGTCTGACCGGAGAAGATGTGATTCTAATGCTCTCAAAAACTAATAACTTAATAAAGCGTATGTTCTAATCGACACCAATAAAGCTGCGTCAGCACAGGATTGGTATAATAGCTCTTTTTAAGTCGAAATCTTCAGGTATGGTTTTTAAAAAATAAAATTTGACCGGATAGACTCAACTCTAGTTCACGCTAATTTTACATTCTGGTAGAACTAAATTAGAAAACGTCTAAAAACGGGGATTTGAGCAAGAAAGGCAAATCAGACAACCCTAGCACAGATATGTCATGCCTTCCCTATGATGACACACTGCCCTAAAGAAATTGTTGGAATGAAGATACAGCCGGTCGTACAGTATAGTCTTACCGAACTTACTGAGCTGAAGTTTAGTCTTAGATTTGGGATTTTACTGAACTTGTTCAGAAAAATTAATTATTAACTTGAATGCAAATAATTTTTAAAGTTCATTTGTTTTTTTTAACGAGAATCGCTGCAGGTGTTTAATTAAGTAGTACTTGCGATTATTATAAGGAGTGCTTCAGTTTGTATAATTAAGGCAGGATAATTAATGCTCATCTTTGATAAGAAGATTTAAATTTACCTATTTTCTATTAATGGTGGTTGGTATGAAAACAGTGAGAATGTTTTTGACATTTGTTGTTAAATGGAACCCAAAATATTATTGTGCAATTTATTTGTTCTAGAACAAGAACTGCAATCAATGATCCATGTTTCTGGTCAGTGGAGGAAGGATCTCTAAGCAAATTTTGACGGACAGTTTAATTCGGTACATCAGAGAAAGGGAAAAAGAGGCACAGGAAAGAATTATAATATATGTCTCAAAAATTGGTAGACAAAATGCAAATCAGTAAGTTAGTTTTTAAAATTTCTAATCAAAAATGTAGAATGCTGTTGATTAAACCAGCGCAAGCACAGCAGAAATTACCTGACAGTGACGTGCTTTGACGTGTCTCCCAATACTTGTGAAGAGTTTGCCAATTTAGACGCCGTCAACAAGTAACACGCAGGCGTACTTGCGTGCCATGCGTACTTACGGACAAAGCACTACAAATATATTGGAAAGATAAGGATTTTCATAAACAACGGAAGGCTTCGACGTATGGGTACATTTGGTTTCTGAAGGCCGTGCACTTACGTGCGGGACTTAATGGAACTCGGTACATATATATTTAGTGAGTTATTCGGTCTGGTGACGTCGAAATTCGCACTTGAAATTACTAAGAGTTCATAAAACGCCTTCGAAAAATGCTCAGAAATTTTTCATCATCTGGCGTAACATTCATCTTTCTTATAGATAAAGGAATCAAAGCTGCAATTTTCAACGAACATATTTCTGTCGTTGATATAAAGTCTGTTAAATATTGTCTGATCACGAGACAAAAACTTCAGAGCACATGCATGGCTGTCGTGGATCTGCCACTCACTCGGATCCACAGCTCTGAATAATTTTCTATATCGGCATGACAGCTACAGGATGTCCTTGCAGATAGACACTTTAGGGTAGATAGAGCTCCATGAACAAGCTCAGACTTTAGCAATCCCTTTTTCAGGCGATCATGACTCAAACGAACGCTTCGAAATATCCATTCGGTGAACCCGAAAGGGACTTGGTGTTGATAAACAGGGCTCCTCACAGCAGAGGTCAACTTGTCAAATTCTGATGCACGTCTGCCGGTAAGAGTAAGTGTGAAGGAACCATTTTTAGGGAAGGTAATTACGGGAGAACGACATAGTACGCATTCCTTTCAGCAGGAGCCGCACGTCTTGAGAGTATGAGGAGGGAGTTCAGACCTGCGACTGAAGGCAACAAAGGGTCTTCTGGACACTACACGACGATCTTGTGATAAGCCCTCATGTAAGGAAGCACCTGAAAGATGGGCTACACACAACCATAGCGACAAATGCCCCCAGTGCCCAGATAACCTCTCGCAGACAATGCGCCGGAGACAATGGTCGTGCTTTGGCGGCCACCTTAAGAATAAGCAGATTCACAGAGACCCTCTGAGCTACCTCGTGTGCGAATATATTGTATGCAAAGTGCCTCACTCTGACGGTTTTGATGAGATCTTTAGAGCGCATTGCGCTCTGCTTTTTGGAGTCCTTTGATGCTTCACCAAAGATAATGTCTTGACGTGTCCCTGAGTACACAATATGAGTCTCATTTGGTGAATGTAAATACGCATAACAAGAGAATGAAGAGATGTTCCTTGCAATGCTCGCCCACGTCCTAACCTAAATAGCTTACCCTTTGGTCTGAGGGCCACCTACAACCTCGGTAACATGAGAATATTATACACAAATTATGTTCATATTTATTAGTAGAATAAATACCAGGCTATAAATGTTTCATACGTCCCAAATAGACTTTAGATTACCCTTAAATTCAATAACAAAAAGGAGAAACAATTGCAATACATAATAATTACATTCTCTGCCACAAATGGTGAAGCCACCCTGGAAAACTCACCAGCTACAATAACAGTGATAAAACTCTGTTACGAATATAATTAAACTGCGTTGTGGCATTTTGGCTTCAATTAATATTCTAACACTGAGCTGTAAAAACAGGTAATTGCCATGGCAGTAGGTACCATTACTTGTACCAAGTACTGGTGTGGGCGTGCGAGGAGGCGGCGGCGGTCCGTAGATCATTACCGTAAAGCAGTTGATCGTGACATTTCCTGTGACGATTGCGGCTTACTAATGACCCTAGGGGACTGCGTGTGGTCGAGCCAGACCTGCCTTTCTTATCGCGTGAGTAGATAAACAAATATTCATACGTTCACAGTATGTGATGCCTCCTCAAACTGTGTTACAATGTCCCCCTCAGAAAGTCCCGCTGATATTTTGGATAAATGCTAAAATTCTCATGTATTTTCTAACTGGTATTAAATGGTTTCGAGGGTACTGACATTTTTCCAACAAATAATGACACGCTGATGTGTGGTGTAACTGGTTTTAATAGATTTGCGATGGCACTGATGCGTTTGACAACAGTTAAAATTTAATGATGCGTGCTACATTAGAAATGAAAAGGCTTCCAAAAAACAAAATTTGAATAACGATGAACATTAACCAGTTCCAGAGACTCCGAGATGTTTACCAACAGATTTTGATGAGGTAACTAGTAAAAAATTGGGGTCTAGTACTTGTGGTAATTTATTTTGCCATTAACGCTCTCTAATTCGTATATTCCAAACTTACGGCGATGCTTTTCAGAAATTTGGACGCACTTTTTTAATTTCAGTGCATTAATTGACACACTGAATAGTTATTGTCGTGAACAATGATGAAACTTTTTACTGATACGTTGTATAATATTTACTAACAATTACTAGTTGCAGTGGTGTGAGTAGCGTTATTATTAACCGATAGGTGTTAATACATCTAGGGACTTGACTTTACTAATCATCAATAGAAATTCTTTCCATTATATTTTAAGCACACTAACGACTTTTAGGTGTGGTCCTTGACAAACGCTTGAAAAAGAGTAAGTAGAATTTGTTTTATTATTTATGAACAGAAATATTATATTTTCTGCAACTTTCATTGTAGCAGTTATTATATTTTCTGCAACGTTCATTGTTAATGGTAAATATTATTGTACTTCGGAAAAAGAGAATTAAGTACTTGAAATGAATTACTTCGCCGCTGGTAGGAAATGGATTGAGTTACAAAGCAAACGCGGGGTGAACTTCAAGAACTAAAATCTCTTCGTTTTCTGCCAGTGGGACTGAAAGGTGTTTAGAAAACGAGTTCCCGAATTACTTAGTGAGAACCGTGCACAGTGTTAGAAAAATTGGCCATCGCGATGTAAAATCGTGTAATATGAATTTTAAATTTTCCAAATATTACTGGTAAATTCAATTACAATTTCTGGATTACGCTCTGAGTAATGCGTTTAACTCAGAGTTGAATGTTGCATTTCTCATTGGCTGATCAGTCAGAGATGTGTTCATTTTTGAATTTTTAAAAAAGGAACTTTGAATACAAAATATGGATATGAATTTATTGATGATAAGATTGATAGTTTTTGTCAACTACATTAAAACTGAAAATATAGCAAAGCCAAAGTGCAAAATATGAATACAAAAGTAATTAAATTCATATTCTCAGGGGGAAACTACCTAAATCTTAGACTGAACATTTTCAAGTCTAAATGCACTTAAAAACACACACAAGTTCAAAACTGTCAAATTTTCAAAGAAGAGAATTGAATATCAGAGTAGGTTTTATTGCTGTAGGTAATTACCCAGTAAATAAGTGCATACCCATTAAGACATGGTTAACGGAGGTAATCATGTTTCCTGGACTTCAACAGCTTCCCTTAATTCTTTTGCTACCGAAGCAAGCAGCGCCGCTCTCGTACTTAGCAAGCTTACTGATGGCGACTACCTTGTAATACCGGCAAGTAATGGGTGCACATTTTCTGCTCAAGTGGAAGTTGAAAGTAATAACACATGAAGTAATTGCAGTGTTTTATTACCGAGGAGCTCATGGTACCAATACGTCAATGGTCCAGTGGCTAGCGTCACTGGAACAGGATGAAGGGCTCTAATTTGAGCAATTGAGCATGCAACTGCTGAGGTCTTATCACTTACCTTCCGGGCCGTCAAGAATCGCCTGCTCGTGCACCGAGGAATACGCGGTCTGCGCTGATCATTTCTTCTGCGATAAGATCTTTGTCTTTTTACGATTTAACTCAACGATCGATTGTTCTTTCCACTAAAGTTTGATCTACAATAAAAATACGTGTGTGGTTCTGAATAATGCCTCCGACATATCTATAGAATTCTTTCCCATAAATGTTTGGAATGCAATTTGATACAAGCCTATTGATTGCACTATCAGAAAAAATAAGTTATGCGTGTTTACAGTAGAATCTTCAGTTTTGAACGTGAAGAGGATCATGTCATTTCAGTGATCACACACTTCTTAACGAGGTTACACAGCAAAAATAACGCAGACGGAAACGAAGAATGACTACCATGCTCCAATAATTTCTCCGTTGATAAGATCGCTTTCCCTAGGACTCCAGCAACGACCCTTCGCATGCTTGTACTGGCTAATAAAGCTCGACCTAGGACAGTAATGAGGCGTTGGGGTCGCTCCGGAACTGCAATAGATACTCCTCAATAGCAAACTCGTCTCCTATCGGCAGGTAATAGGACTCCAAAGAGTGGCAATCATGAATCATGTGTATCAGAAACGCGTTTCCTCTCTTTAGAGAGACAGGAGGAAGAAGACCATCTACGGCGCTGTACCTTCCATCTAATGAGCCCCAGAACTGGTGCTTCTACCAAGCTCAGTTGTCCTACCTCCATGACTCAATTTATGGCGGACTCAGATGCTGCAAGTATGGTCGGACGTCAAGTGTTATGGAGTGGGGGGCGACCCGGTGGGCAATGCCGTGGTATCTCTGCCTAAGTCGTGTGTTGGTTACATTGAATGTATTCTTTCACGGTATGGTGATAATATTTTAGCACGTATACTTAAGTCAACCAAGAAGTTCAGATATCAACTTGAAGAATTAATGATGATGACGAACGCACGAGTATAATTTTTAAAACGCTTTTACTGTTTTGTTCATGCAGATGTTTGAAAGTAATCGTCTGACATTGTACTTTTTAGGCAATTGAATTTAATTACAGAAGGTTTACAAATTTCATGCCGTAGCGTTTTTAAATAAATTTAATTTACACAAATGTATATCGTTACTGTGTCTATTTTAAATTTTCAGTGACTTGAAGACACCTAAGGATTTTTTGGAGCCTTAGAGAAATTACCAGCTATTTATAGATTTTTATATTCATTCTAACTAGTTACAAGCTAAAATTTGTTCTTAAAGCATTAATAGGGAACATAAATAATACTTCCTTCCTTTATTTAAGATGACTCAAAGAAGCTATAAGGAGTAGACTGAAAACCTACTCTTTGGCTCGCTTTCTAGTATTTCTTGTAAGTCGCTCATAAAAAGTGATCACCAGAAGATTGTTTAATTCACTTAAATTTCAGGACAATTAAGGAGTAACACAAGCGTTTCTTTCTTCGATCAGCGTATAAAAAGTCCCCAAAGTTTACTCCCACGACTTCACACTTTTTTCAGCGACCTCAACGCTCGTGGAGTAGTGATCCTACAGTCGAGTTTCCAGAGCATCAAGTAGCATTAGCAGTCTGTCCGGCGTCTCCACACTACATCGCTCAGGCTTTCTACTAGCTATTTCCTAACACGATCCCTCCAGCTATGGTCCTGCAGAATCAGCGTATCCCATTATAACACCAGTCGAGCATTAAAATTTAGCTCTCGGCGTCATAAAGTTTCGAGCTGATATTTTCATGATTTTTGCCCATTAAAGAGCCGAACGCGGTCCCGAATATCTCCGGGTTAGAGTGAGTGGGCCTCTGTTAAGCGATTAATCTGCTTAATGAGGTTTCGCAGAGAAAACTCTCGACGATAAGGCAGCTATCGGCGACGCTGCCCAAGCCTGCTACCGAAGCGCTACCTGCCGAAGTCGCCTTATCGAAAGAATGCTCTCACACCTTCCATGGGTGCTGTAGCTGACGCGTCTGCTGATAGTTGCTGCTGCTGATGCTGACGCCTCCTGATAGCAACTGCTCTTCGTAATGGTAACTCTGCTGATACGGCCGGTCGTAGACTAAATCTCAAACATCCACAACATTGTGTCTTTGATCAAAGTCGGGATGCGGAGGGAAGATTTCGGACAAACAAACTAAGCTTCGTTTTGGTCCCTTCGTGTCTTGAGCGATGAGAAATTACTGAGCGACTGTACACGAACGGTGGAGATGGGTGTCGAAAGGCAGTAGTTACTTGCATAAATTGCTTTATATCAAAATTTCAACAACGTGTCCGGAAGGTGAACTAATATGTTTGGAATGCGCTAAATCACTCACACAAGAATTACAATTATTTTCATTTGTAGTTTAATTTAAAAATTGACTATTGCATCTCCCCTAAGAACAAATTTTAGACAAAGAGCTCAGATACTCATTGTTTCGAAAACATAGTATTCATTTTAACACTCCATGTTGTTAATTTATTAGTAGTGCTTGAATTTAAGCCATGGGGTCAATGGGTTTTCATATAAAAACATAAACATTTATCACAGGTGCTCATCAATCAATGAAGAATTTCAATATAAACATTTGAAGTTAATCATAGGCTTAATGAAACTCTGACGCAAATATAGGAATACTGGCGTTTTTCACATACAAAACCAAATACACAACCAGTGGCTCGCAGGTGATCCAGATTTAAACGAATGAGAAACTGATTACAATAATGAGGAGAATTAGCACATTAAATGCGGCAGGTCAACCTGAAGTTCAATTTCAATACTCAAGCTGGAATTAATTTGAAATTCTGAAAAAAACGAACATTAAATAGAAAGTACCTTCATTTAGTTTTCATTGAGTAATCATGAAAATTCTGTTTGTGACTGCAGGTCGGTCATCAGCATTACGAAAATCCCCTCAATGACCACCGGTGGGTCACGTCGCAGTTAAAGTGTACCTTATCGAAAGCCCATATTGGCGTACGAGTAGCTTCAAAAAATAAAACCAGCGACGCAGTTCACTAGAACGCTCTCTCTCTCACACGTATTTCAATGCAGCGTCCGTGCTAAGCTGAGTCAAGCTTGCCTGACGAGGAGCTGGGTCATTATACCTCCGGCTAATTCAGCTCTCTCGCATCCGGACTCCTGAGCATAAAGAGGCAAAGGGCAAAACTGAGTCATGCTAGAGTTTCATTAGAAATTAAGTGACGCAATCACATTCTTGTGGATCTCTCTTTTCACAGCTCATCCATGCAATTTCGCGAATCACCCATGGAGTGTATTTTATATTTGAACTTTTACGTACCTAGCTATGCGGTGAACTCCCTTCCATTTTATTTCTGATTTGAATCAAATTGGAAAAAATTCTGTTTAATCAGTCTTTCTCTTAAGATACAGTCTAAACAGGATTTCGTAGATTTGAAAAAGTGTACCACACAGCTGTCACTCCTTATTTTTCACTCTATCAAACCTCTTCACAAGATATACACTGGACCACTCAAAACATCCGTTCATTAGAACAATATAACTAGCTTTACAATAGCACCTCAAACTGCTGACTTATTTTCAGTAGTATAAACTTTATTTTATTTTTACATAATCCGAGCTTTACACTGCGTTTAAATTCTTTAAATAATTAAAATAAAACCCAGTCTGATGATTTACCCCAAACCTGAATTTAATATAAATGAAAACTTTATTCTCATTTTATTTCACTTTATTTACCTAAAAAATTATTGGAATTTAGGTAACTCCTATGAGAATTTTTCATGCATCTTCAGTTTTTCTGTGCTGTTTTTTGTAAATCTCAGAATGAAATGGGGCCAAATTTTATAATTTTGGACTCAGTAAAAGCATTCCTAGTGGAATTATCTAACTTAAATGGCTTCTCAGATTTTTTTCAAGTATTGCCTTTTAACCGTCAACTCGAGTAACAATTTCTTTACTTGAGCTGAGAAAATTTATAATGTGGAAGTAAAACTATCCGAGCAAACGATCACAGGTAACATTTTTACAGCGTTATCATGCGTGAAAGATTTTAGTATTTAGTAACACTCAATGTAGTGACGGCTTCATATTTTGCTTAGAGAACAGTCCTAATACATAGAACAAAATTTGTTCAATATCTTTCAAAAATAAAATGTTAGATTTTCGTGAGGTTTCAAACAATGAAAAGTAGAACTTTTTCATTGATAGTTCTCATTACATAAATTGCCAATCTCTTCTGAGTTTTAATCTCCGTTGCCATCTACATAACCCACCAAGCTTAATCTTGGTTTGTACAAAATTAAATAAAAATCCGCTAAAAGTAGCTAGAATTACAAAACAAAGCCGGTTGGCAACTGATTTAGCTGTCTATGCACGTGTATGAGTAACTTGATATCTCAGGATGCTCAAGCTGTCAGTCAAAAAACTCTTGCTCTGAAACTGAATTAGTCAACTTTCTAGAGACCTGCGACTGTTATGGTGGTGCAGTTAAATGCAAAAAATTGTCTTTCCGTGTCAACAATAAAGCTGAACGGTTGCATCGTGTTAATGGAGAAGATAAGAGGAGCCAACCTGCATTGAGAGCTTGGGCAATTCTACGGCGCATGACAAAGCTTTTGGTTTTATGCCTCGCGCAGCTCCCTTCTTTTCTTATCACGACTCCGCCACGACCCACGTCAAGGCATGTCCGAGCAAGCACATCTTCGATATCACGGCACTAACCTTCGCTGACATATCTATTACAATGGTCGACGAAAGTGTGAAGTTTATCTCAGATGGACTCTCACGCTCGTTTTACTCGGAGCAACGAGCCAGTTTCAGTTAGACAATTTAAATTCCTGTGATTGCCCAAATGTCTCAGAGGATTTGCGCATCCGAGCGCGTCATATTTTCGATGGCAAAAACCAAAGATATTTTTATTAAACTGCATGTTTTCTGTCAGCGGATCCATGAGCTTGTTATAAAAGTAATGAGAAATTCGTGTTCGGCAGTCCAGAATTTACGTGAAAAATGCACTCGGCGATAAAATTGCGGGCAACCTCAGCCAGCGCATCATTCTTTTAGTTCACAGTTTTCTCTTGCCAAGGCCGCTCCTGCTTTTTATGACGAGCTGCGGATTCTAAAGACTTCGGCTATGCAATTTGTCCACAAATTCCCGTGCTCTGATGAATAAAATGCTATTTTTATTTGCCATTTCAATGACAAATTTTGCATTCGCAAAGAATGATTAAAGAAATCAATTGAGATTTACACTTTTTATGGCAATACGTAAATTATGGGCGTCAAAATGAATTCGTCATTTTCCAAAATGTTTTAAGAAAAAAGTCAAAAACTCCCGCAAAATTTTGGTGTTTCACCAGGCTCATCAAAACCTTACATTAATCACGATTCAATGAAAATTGAGACGAACTATTTGAGAGGAATTTATTGGACCAGTTACGGAGAATAAGAATAATGACTACGGATTATAATTATAGTGGTGTCTCATTACTTGTGTGATGTTGTATTAATGGAGTGGTGTTGTGTTATTGGTGTGGTGTTGTATTACTGGTGTAGTGTTGTATTACTGGTGTAGTGTTGTATTACTGGTGTGGTGTTAAACTACTGGTGTGGTGTGGTGTTGTATTATTGACGTAGTTTTGTATTACTGGTATAGAATTGTATTGTCGGTGGTCTCTGTTGTAACACTAATGATGTGTTTGTACAGCAAAAAAGTGTAAAAGTATCATTGTACCTTGCATACCGCCTGCACAACGTACTTACGAAGAAAAGGGTGGCAGCAATTACATCAGCTTATTCGCACCCAATTCCATTCGCGTCCGACCAATTTTTCCGGCACTAACATGCCACAGTTACCTAATGCGTCTCTTTAGTCGTACATAAAAGTGCTGAGAAATCATCGCTGTTTACCACAATCGTATCGCCCAGCACCGCCTGCTGTTGTAGCTCTGTTTGTTTGCCGGTGGACTCCCAGCAGGAAACCGTCGTGCTTTCTTTGCGTGTTATCGCCATATTTCCGAACCTAAAAATGGATGTCATTTTATCGCAAGGGCTCTTAATTTTATCGTGAAAAGCTTTGCAGGCTTTTAAGGAAGTCGAAATGGAATGTTTCTCATTAGAGCCCGGCCCTTCTTGGTCGTAAAACCGTCGGAGTTGAGGGCCCTGGAACGAAGTAAATGGAACTATTTGGCTTCAGAAATTCTGGCTTTATCCCAACTCATCACTCGAAAATAATATATAGTGAGTTTATTGAGCTGAATGACTCTATCGTACGCAGGTATATGCAAAATAAAACGTATTATCAATTGGAAGTTGAGAGTTAAATAATCTGCTTTCATGAAGAAGTGCACATGATTGTTACAGAGAGAAAGTTTTTAGTGCAAAGGTAACTTGTGGTTAATATTGATGAAATCATCCTTGTTTTCGGACCCCCAGTACTATCTTAATCATAATCAGTTATTAGTGTACTGTTGATTAAGAGAAGCGTCTTGCATCGAAATGATGACAAGGGAACCTTACAGAAAATTTAAAGCAGAGTGATTGACTCTTCTCTTTATTATGGCTTGAATGATGACTCTGCCCAAACATGTGCATGAAATGGACTGACATTCCCAGTCACCCGCAAGAGAAAGCAGCGACACGAGAGGCCTGCTCAACACTAGGGCCTTACTTGCCTGTCCAACCACCGCTGGCGGCTCTACAGTGAGCAGCATCGAACCCACCAAGATTTTTTGGCCTCCATGGTACTGCCATCGAGGGCCCCCCTGAAGGGTCGCCTTGGGACTAAAATTCCTGAGTTTCGATCTCTCACCTGCCTCTGAAGAAAAGAATTGGTTCCCTACAGATTTGCAGCCTTGAATTTCCAGGAAACAAAAAGCCAACACTGTCATTTTGGTTGAAAATTACGGCGAATCCTCTGGGACAACTTATGTGGCTCTTGTCGCGAGATCTCCTCAAAGTAATGGTTACTCCAGGAAATTTCCTGCTTGAGAAACTCCACTTCTTAGATCATTTTAATGGTTTGAAGTTACAAGGAGTAAAACATTGTAATAATTGACATTTCCTTTTGCTTTATCGTTAATATTTATGTTTAAGTACTGGCCTCGTCATCTGATATGTATTTTGGTTCTGATTCTACATATTAAACAAGCTGATATTCAATTAGTGTAATATTACTTGAGGTTGTGTTTTTATACTTACTTTGCAGATTTTTTTTTCTAAAACGGAAGCTGAAAATTCATCATTATTAGCGTCATCCCTTGGATTCACGCGTTTTCCTCGTTGTCTTTATGAGTGTTTTTATCAAAGAAATATTGCTTCCATAAAAACACAGATGCTATCCACCTTAATTTTTTTGCAGATTTTGAAAATAAATTAAAAAAAGAGATGGCTTTAACTTTTTATTTTTCATATCACTTTTCACGTTAAACCAGGATTATTTATATGTATTATGGCAGAAAAACGTTGTCACCTTAGTAAGGTATACCATGCACGGCGCGCTGCGCTATGATGGGTTAAATGTGAAAACTTTTCACCACACCTTGAAATAAAGAGTAAACACACACACAGTATAAAGCAGTTACTGGCACAGCAAACAAGGTGTCACCCAAAAAATGTGTCCTTCCTTTAACTGACGATTATCATGTATTTTTGTTTCAGGGACAACTAAGTTAATTTTTATTGAACTTGATGTTCCTAAGTTTGATATTCTTTTCTTTGATTTAACTCATTAGATTTATACGTATGTCAATGACCACATTAAAACAAAATATACGAGCATTGGGCAGGCAAAGAGTGAGTTCATTATTTTGGGAAATCCTACCTGTCCTCAGCGTTCTATGGACCATGACTTGCGTTGGGTGTCACAAATTGAAATCACGAGATCATTCAAGTAATTTTGAACAGAGTGCAATCATATACTTCCATCCAAATTCATGACGCTAGCTACCAAGGGAAGAAGCTATAGACAAATGGAAAAGCTACCAATGAAGAAGCAAGTCAAAAGAAGAAGCAATTCAAATGAAGAAGCAAGTCAAATGAAAAAGCTACCAAATGAAGAAGCAATTCAAATGAAGAAGCAAGTCAAAAGAAGAAGCTACCAAATGAAGAAGCAAGTCAAAAGAAGAAGCTACCAAATATAAGAAGCAATTCAAATGAAGAAGCAAGTCAAAAGAAGAAGCAAGTCAAAAGAAGAAGCAAGTCAAAAGAAGAAGCTACAAAATGAAGAAGCAAGTCAAATGAAGAAGCAAGTCAAATGAAGAAGCAAGTCAAAAGAAGAAGCTACCAAATGAAGAAGCAAGTCAAATGAAGAAGCAAGTCAAATGAGGAAGCAAGTCAAAAGAAGAAGCTACCAAATGAGAAGCAAGTCAAGTAATGCAAGTCGCTACATGACATAATACTAGACTGAGTATCCTAGTATTTCTCCAGCAGAGGTTTCGTTGCTCGGTGTCATTCCATCACGATTACATGAATTACATGACGTGGGTTAGGTTACGGTTGGCCACGATAGACACGCAGAAACTGACCACGGATAATTGGGAAATTATCGATGATCTGTTATTTGAGTTACAAACCATCTATTGGTATGCACCTTCAAATGGGTCAGAAAGAACGGCGGTGTCGTATCCTGCACGACGTCTATGTAATTTTTAAAATGTACGTTTTCAGAATGGAGTTTTGAGGTACTGCAGACGTTGAAGGAAGTCCTTCCCTTACCGAATTTTTGTTCTTTTTTCAGTTATTCTATTTTTCTTCACTTGGGGAAGAGAAGTTCAGAGCAATTCAGTGTTCAAAATTTTGCCGGGATAAAAAGTAGATTAGACAAAAATTAATTGTAGTGTAATTAATTCGATTCACCTACTTATTTAACTTTGATTTTGACACATGCATGCTTTTATAACATAAAGCTTCCCTTCGTGTGCTTTTTAAACGCATTTTGACCAATTCATAATAAAGTACCAATATTATTTAAGATTTAACCGATACAGAAAACAATTTCTGAAGCCTTTTTCTGAAGCACTAATGGTCCAGATTTATTTTCGCATTCGAACATTAATTAGCAAAGTTAGTTTGTGTACTTCCTGGTTTTTAAATCAACGAAAAGTACAGAGTGTTTGATTTTATTATTATTTTAAATAACAATAATTATTGTTGAATGATATGATATTACCTTCAATTGTATACTATCGGTTATTTAGGCAGCCTCACAAATCGAAATATATGGGAGACGTATCGACTGTTCTAAATTTATGAGTAATAACTAAAACATTGAGCGGGCTCCTGAATGACTAAAATTGCCATTGCAATCTTAAATGTAAATATTTGTTCATTTTGTGTACACCGAGCCCCCACGCACTCGAAATTTGATTTCACTTGA
>JACJUY010000419.1:19269-32171 GCA_014220935.1 Platorchestia sp. MABIK | reverse complement strand
CCGCTCACGCAAGTTGGCCTATATCGACGGTGTCTATATCGACGCCTGTGTCTATTAATCTATCGACGCCTGTGTCTATTGATGGGAAGCGTTTGTTGTAGTATCCAAGAGATGAGTAGAATTTGTTTGCTTTTATTTATAAGCGTGCCGCATTGAGTGAGGCAAAGTGACGAGGCAGTGCTGTTGGAACGGAAGATGGACTTCCGTAACTGTTTTTGCTTGCATTTGCTTGTGACAGCTGAGGAGATGCAAGACCATGATAGATGGATAGGAAGCCTCCTTTTAATGATGGCAGAATTAATTCAGTATTTTAAAAATTGATTGTAAAATTTGCTGCACCGTGCATGCGGTGTTTGCATTTGAATTAAAAGATGAGGAAAAATGTAAGTCAGGACGGATTTTAACCAAATGTTTCCTTATTTTTGTGTTAATGCAAGTCCCATAGAAGACTTAAACACTGATAAAGGCTCTGTTTGTAGACTTTACTATATTTAGCAATGCATTTCATTAATTTTTCAATTAAAATATGAAAAAAAATTCTTTGGTATTAGTGAACAGTCGCATAGTTAAGTGCTCCAATTTCAAATCACCTAAAATTGAAGATTTACTGTTCGTTAATACACCATTGTTGCGCCTCTGTGGTAGATTGTCATTTTTCACTTGGTAATAATTAATTACACGGTCTAAATATAAATCAATTTCATTCCATTTTCCCCTAATTCTTCAGTAGAAAATTTCATTTTAAAAAGGGAGTGAGTTTCACTTTTCGTAAGTAAAACATTTTATTTGTCAATTAGATTGTAATTCAAAGCTGGTAAAAATGAGTTCAAAGTGAAGGACGAGCATACGAATCACAATCAAAAATGTTTCTAACCAGTACGGTAAAAATTGAAGTCGCATCACAGACATTTGAGGTACTGATCTAACGTTACAAAATTATCGCCATTTAGCGGGATTGAGTTCTGCTTTTTTGGTACATGTATTTAACTACAGCAATAGCGTCAAACTACACCTGGAGTTGATAACAATCTCACGCGTAACCGATAAGTTAATTTTTTTCCACGCATTCAGCTGGGACTTTTCTCTAAAGCGTACGAGTCAAACAGGAGACAAAGTAAATATCCTAAATGGGTCTCAAATTTTGACCAGTGTTACCCCCGTGTAACTTTTTTGATGCTGCACATTTCATAATTTTTCATATCGCAGTTTTTCTAAAGAATATTTATGTTTGAACGTAGTCGAAATCTTCATAGTTTGTTCATTAATTTGCGCCAAATGCTGTAGAGACTTGTTCATTGCTCCAAATGTGTCCAAACACTGATAACAGCTTTTTTTCAAACTTTTCTCTCTCTGAAGAAACATTTACTCATTTTTCTGCTAGAATATTTCGAACGTTTGGCTCTTACTACTGTCATATGAGGAGCCCGTATCCATTCTTTCCAACTGTTAATGACATCAATTCATTCCCTACGTGGCATCATTTGAAGAGAAATTTTGAAATATTTCAACAATAACATACATTTTCAAACCACTTTAATTTAACTTCATTCCTAGCTTAGACCTTGCTGCGCTACTTGAAACAAGCCTAATGATAAAGGGCAAACATTGTTTACTATTTGGGTTCCCCCTCTGATGATGGATTTGGAGGTGGAAGGCAAGTTTTGGGTAGCGTATTATGAGGCCCGAATAACACGGTGCAGGGGGATTTAAAACAGGTTTCGTAAAGCTCAGACCGCAACCCAAGCAAATGATTCACGGGGAACTGATCTTAACACGTTTCCTGCTATGGGTTAAACTGAAGTTCAATATTCAATTCAAATTTAAAGTCAACAGCTGGGTGCAATTTTGAGAATAGCCGACATTAACTAGTTCATGCCTTCATTTAGCTTTCATTAAGTATTTATAAAATTGAGTTAGTGACTGCAGGTCGGTCAGCCGCATTATGCAAATCTTCTCGCTGACCACTGGTGCGGTCCCTTCGCAGGAAACGTTTTGAAGCCTCGAGAACTTGTTTTGCTTATGTAGCGTGAATTAACTGCGTGCAATTCCGAGTAAATATTTTATTCGGAGCTCTGATTAAACCACAAACTTACAAGATCATAAGAAATAGTCGCGTCTTCAAGGTAAAAACAGTTCGTGTGAAGTCAAATCATCAGATTTAGCATTCATCGTCAAGTAAGGTCGAATTTTGACTGTACAATGTAAGCTACGTAATTCAGACTTGATGAGGAGGTGGATCATACACTCACACACCTTGACTCCCGTACCTAACTTTTGGACGCAAGTATGGATATGAATTCCAAGTTATTGATTCTAAGTGATTTTGATTCTAGGTTATTGACGTCACTTGTTTGAAAGTTGCTCAACGATTTAAATTGGAAGTTCGAGTACAATAATTCATCCAGTTTATCCATAAACATTGAGCAATTCTAGTGCAAAATATGTACCTGCGGAAGTAAATGCACGCTATTTAAAATAAATGCATTTTCAAAGTAAAGTATCAAATTTGCAATGCTCAAGGGCCGGTTCTTTTTTCAACTAGTGTCCAACAAACCAAAAACATTCTACACCAGTTCATTGAGTTGAACATTAATGTTTCCCATGATGTGCATAAAATGATGGTAGTGAATTCCGTGGAGTTTTCTGAGCTCGAGTTGCATTGAAACGGCCGTGAGGCTGACGAGATGCGCATTCAGAATCTGGTTGGCTAAGAGAGCTTGTGTTGTTGAGGTAAAATGGATTTTTCATGTACATTTTTCATATTATTAACTAGAGTTTTAAACGTTGCTTAATTCGAGATAAGGTAGTTTGACAATACCGCTCGCTGTCGGAATTTTTTTTTTAACATGTGCAATTTCGGTTAGTTGGTTTATACCTCTTCAATCTTTTACAGACCTGAAATCCATTGTCAATAATGGCAGCGAAAAGGCATACGTAATTCATTTTGATGATGTTCATTTATATTGCATTTGCGTATTATCTTTGTTTAAAATTCGAACTCACTTTTCACGGTTTTCACCATGCTAGTCAAACACATGAGTAAATGAGGCATAAAGTCTTGAATTCTACCTATACTCATACGCTCGCTCATCCAGCGAAGTGTGTGGGCTTGTTACAAATTTCACTTTTTCTTAAAACGCAAGCAAAAACAAAGTTCAATTTCACATCGAAACTCCACACGAGAGCAGTAAAGAAGCTCCCCCTAGCGAGTGCGGCGTGAAGCTAGAGCAGGAGCGGGTTCAGGTAGCTATAGCATAGCATGACTCGCTGCACTTATACTTCTAATTCGCCCGCAACCAGCATTTTCTGCCGCTTTCATGCATGCAATGCGCACCCGAATGCACCGGACTCGCCCCAGCGCTGGCCGGCCAAAGCGAGGTAGCGGCGACGCATCACCTGCTCTCAAGCACCACGCGTAATTACGGGCACTCGCATATATCTCGCATATCATCTCAAGTGTACTTGATAAAATGAAAGGGGAGACTGAGGTTAGTGCGGTCCGTGGAACAGCTTAGAAAATAATTAGCGCTCATTTCATCTGTGTACAAGTCTTTGATGTTAGCATGGGGAAAATTACACAGTAAAAAATATACAAACAAATTAGTGTCCCGTGTAAAAATGCTCGGTTTTAATAAGTGAGTGAA
This sequence comes from Platorchestia sp. MABIK, assembly GCA_014220935.1. NCBI lineage: Eukaryota > Metazoa > Arthropoda > Malacostraca > Amphipoda > Talitridae > Platorchestia > Platorchestia sp. MABIK. The sequence goes on along the minus strand of JACJUY010000419.1, from coordinate 28,527 downwards.
ATCTTGCATTGATCTACCGTTAGCTTGCTGGTGTTGGTAAACGAAATAACGCTGAAACTCTCCACAGAGTTAGGGGGCATTATATGTATGAGAAGTGAGGGCAAAGTGGTTGAGAATGGTGCGGATTCTAATTTATGGATCTAAGTTTCGACTTGTTTTCCAACACTTTACAAATTATGTGCATGACAGAATTTTTAAAACCATTTTGAGGAATTTTTCTTCGCATGTCGTCATCGACTGTTTTTTTGTCGTTGACTCCCGCTTACCTTAAGAATACCTCATTGAAATGAAAATAACACAGTTTTTCAGCGAGGAAAATTGCGAAAGTTAAAGGTAAGACACAAAGAAAATATGTAATAATTCCAGAAGTAAAACTGTGTATCTTCCGACCATCGGTGGGAGGGTCGAGTGTAGGGTGAGTCATTAAACATATTTATTGATTAGATCTGGTAGTTTTCCTAAGTTATTTCACGCACACAGTAAAATTTGAATAACACGAAGAATCTCCAATCTCATTGCTTAGGGAAAAACTAAACAATAACCAACAACGGACAACCACAGAATAACCAGTGTCTATGTGAAATGAATGAATGAATGAATGAATGGCATCTTGGGAACTCTTTTGGTCAGATGCATGGTAGACTCGGAATTGCGATGGGCCAAACCCAGAGTACATATACAGCACTTGAATTTCGGCGTTCTTTTGAGCTAATCGAGGTTCTTGAAATGAAAACATTAGGTTGCAGTTCTAAATTATTGACATTATTGAAAATAAGTATTTTGTCCTGCGATATGCAAGATTGATGGACTACTTGTGGGTCATAAGTCTTAATATTTACCTCAGGACGTCATTTATTCACATTAGAAGGCTCACGCATAGCACAAAACTGAGCTCTAGTCGAATCGAAAACACTCGTTCCAAGCTTCGTATTACCCACACCAAACCTTCGAAGGAAATAACTCTGATTATCATTAATGATCTGATGTAATAAATTTATGCCTCACAGTACTATATCTCCTTCAACGTCTTGATGACAGACCTCAATGGTACTTCGTCATCTGCCAAAATACGTCAGAGTATGACTTTCCGAGAGCAATTTTAGTCTATGTTTTCTTGAGTGCAGTTTTGCCGAATATAAGTTATCAGTATTACCAAAATAAGATTTGGAAAAAGACTCGATTTTTTTGAGCGCTTCTTAATTTCGACTGTTCTAAATTTACTTTATAGCAAATTTTGGTGCGGGTACAAAATGACAATGAAGAAAATTGCAGGTACGAAATGTTTTATTTCTCAGTGCTTAGGTGTGGACCATCCTACTGCATCAGTGGGATGTTTTTGTTCTAGAGGAAAGGTAATTAAAAAGTCACATAAAAAAATAAGAAATGTTGCAATGCAGAATTGAGCGGAATTATTTTTCAAATGATCGAATTTGATAACTCGAATTTTTTTCGCGCAGTCTGATTGTACTTCAACATTTTTAAAGAGAGAGGAACTCCAACAATTGAGTCAGGTCTTGCTAATATTTTCTTACATGCACTCTCCTGCATATTTCGAGTAATGTATTTGTGCATACTATTCGATCGTTCACCGCAGGGTGTTTTAAAAAAGTGTCACCATGTTTTTCAATACTCAAATATTCAGTTTAAGTTAGAATATTTAAAGTTTTTTGTTACATATCATTAGGAAATTTTATATTCCTCGCTGCAGAAAATTTTTTCTCGTCAATTGCAGAATAACGAATGTTGAGCTTGCAGTTGAATGAACATGGGGACAACAACCCATGAGCAAAATGTCCGTATTTTGCTCTCTCAACTCAAGAATAAATGAAAAGTTTTAGCGACACAAGTTTAATTGAATATTAAACAAATAAACAGGAGTAAATTTGAAATAATATTGAATGTCTCATCTTGTATAATCAATATTTGTATTCTTCAAAATATTTACCGCTTAGCTCTGCGCACCCATTAGTACGATCTCTCACATGATGTGCAGTTCTTCTAATAACGTGGATTATTTTCTAAAACGTGGAACTCGTTTTTAATACGTAAACGCAAGATTTTCGGCGATGGAAGTGATGTTTTCCAGACTTGGTCCTTCACATAAACCCACGAGTGAAATTCACATTTTGCTACACCCGAACTCCTGGGAGGCAGATCGACATGCTGTTCAAATGTCATAACTCTATAACCGAATGCTGATTGCAATGTTTATTGTATCGGAGGTATAATAAGTATTTTTATTTAGTCTGACTAATCAGGAGAAATACAGTATTGCACAGGATTTATTTAGGCCTACATAAAATAATGTGCTGAACACTCATAATTCAGCACCTGTGCACAAAAATTTACAGAGGCAAAACAAGCAACAGTGCTTTCAAAAAGTGGAAATATTATTTAAACATTATGTTTACTTCGCGATGAGCGTAAACATTCGTCTGGTTTTGTTCCAGTTTTGAGGTCGAAATTTGGTGACAAATGTGAGTATGAAGAGCTTTCAGAAGATTTAATCGCCAAATAAATAATTGAGGAAATATGAGATGTAGAGAGCTTGCAGCCATTCACAAACATGTATGAAAATAATGTCTTAGTCCACTATACTGAACTGGCGAAGAGCTTGAAGTCTGTATACAGCTTGCCAATAATATAAGTTCACGACGCAAAAGACCGAATGCATGTGTCTACTTTACTGCAGCTGAATGACTCACGCATTTTCACTTTCTTATAACGGAAAACGATGTCAATCACAATTATTTCCGTGTATATTGAAGCTCGCAGCGGACAGAGTTCAGCAAGCAAAAATAAAAGAAAAGCCTCTATAGCACGTCGAAGTCTTCGAACATATCTCACTTACTTATGTTACATATCTTGCACACTATAACTGGGACGGTATAAGGGAAGTCTTTTCTGGATGGTGCTCAGTTGTTAACAATTTGTCGAGGGGTGAGTGTAAACAGTAGGTTGTATTTCCTTCATATGGTAAACCTACTTAGGCATTAGGACGCGAAGAATGGGATCATAGCTCTATTGAAAAGTGCGCACAGGGTGCGCACTTTTATTTTTATTTTTATACGTACAGGGTGCGCATAAAAATCAGTTTCTCTACTTATAAATAAATTGAGAAGATAAACGTGTCAACAAAAACTTCTACTGCAGCGGACAGTGGAAATAGTAACTCTGGTAACGGTGGTTTGAAAAACTAAAGTCATAATTAAATAAATTACCCACAGATGGCTTAGATTTTTTAATACCTCGGCGCGGAAGAGCAACTCATGGTTCACATGCATTTTACTCATTTACTTCTTTTACTTTTAGCTTAGAGAAATATAGCTCAGCTTACCTTTTTGCATTTGGTAACGTTTAGTTCGTAAAAGTCCAGTTTATCACCATATTTCCCTGCTTACTTTGGTTACTAATTCTGACATGCCAAAGTCTTTCACGATTACCATTTACGCGTTGCAAAAGCAAAGAGTATTGGGCGATTAAAAATGAATTCACACCTCCATCCATGAGCTCCTGAGGATATTTTGTGCTAACATCCGCTCTGAGGCTGTAAAACGCCTGTTACGTTGCAAACGTATCGTTTCCGAAAACCCCTCTCACTGTACTTAAGCTCCTTAAGCCCAGGGCTCTATATCAACAGAGCAGCCGCCAATTTAGAAGGGTCGGCTCAGAACAAAATGTAACAACTCGAGCGTAAGTTTTGAAGCGTATGTTGCAAAAGCGGTCCATAAATTTTCCTGCTTGACTCGCATCGGGACCTGCACATGTTTAAGTTTAAGATCAAAACTTTGTGCCTCGTTTACGCAGAGTAAATACGCAGGAACTCCTCGTCTTGAATATTCGTGTCCGGGTTCAACTCCGTTGTTAAAATATTTTTCGGTGTTTTAGACAAAATTCTGTCTACTTTGCTACAATTTATAAGTCCGAGAAATGTTGCAATGAAAGACGTTAATTAAGGAGAACACTTTCCGTGGAGTTTTTGACAGATCGTCGCAAATAAATTTGGAATGTTCAACGTTAACAGAAATCCGTGAAAAAATTAGCTAGACCCATCACAGGACTGCTTGAATATTGACTGAGAAAAACTTGCAGGTTTCTTTTCATACTTCGCGATCGAGTTCTTTGGCTTATCTTGTGGATGGAATAAATATTCAAGTCTTCACCGCACTGTACTAAGTTGCATTTGTGTTAAATTGCCTTACATCTACGTACTCGAGTTAGATTCTTCTTCCTCGCTTGTAGTTTACCCACAGTAACAAAGGAAGAGCTTTTTCATTGGCCTGTAGATGCACAAGTTACTCATGAAGAATTGTGCCTACAACAGCCTCCTGGCTGCTCTCTTATAATTGAACATTGCCATTTTATTTTTTATTCGTGAAATCAGTATGCACTTGGAAAGCCCATGAAATGTTTTGACCATAAATTAACATGAGCGATTATATTGATTGAAAGTTGATTGGTTTACCTTTCGTAATAAAATAAGCTTTATCCTAAATCAAGAAGAGAGTGATGTTTACTGTGACAGTTGACCTTGTGAGACAAAAGTCAGCAATTTTGGCAGGCTGGTAGCGGTGCGTTGCTCCCTTCCAAAAGTGTAACTGTACAAAATTTAGAATTTCTCAACGCGGAAATAGTGTAGAAGTGCATTCATCGGTTCGAAATCATATGCTGATTGTGATCGCTCAACAATTGGGTATTTTAAGTTACAGACGAATTTCAGAGAAGAAGAAACGCTTCTTTCATAAAGAAAGCATCAAACTCGACCTCGATTCGTTTATCGGTCAAGTGGGTAGAAGCGATTTCTACGAGCAACTAAAGTTTTAAGCCGAGCATCAATATAAAAATTAAAACATCGAATATTTAAGCCAACTAATTTACTTCTAGCAATGAAGAATTGAATATTTTGCTCTGAAACTAAACAGGAATCAATTTGAGTTCAAACACCATGCAATGCTCTAACTAGGGTTAGTCTTTGTCTCAGTATCTAGACTTAATTATCTTTTAAAAGCGAGTGCGTTTTACGTTTTTTCCTACCACTATTAACAGAAACAGTTGTCTCTGTGATCCTCAATTTGTTTGAGCATGACTTCTTCCTATGAGCTTACTAGGCTTTTATGTGTGCACCTGCGATATGTGTTGCACGACGTCTGTTGTTTTAAAATCTTGGGATGCAAGTATTCTCCTCGGCGTTTAAAACAAATCTGAAACACTGGGGCCAGTGTATTTCTGCTGAATCATTTCACGAAGTGTCGTTTTCATTCGTGCACAGAGTGCGTATCGTAAACCAGGGGAAGAGTGAAGTAGATTTTTTGTAGTGCCTGACCGTTATTCTTATTTGGCACACGAGCTAGATCAAAATGTTCTGCGTTTCACATAGTGAGAAATCCAATCGGATAGGATAGTTATCGCAGGGTCGCCAAATATGTTTTAATTACTGTAGGACCTAATCATTTTTTAAATAACGTAGATGTAAAATTGCCGAGCAAGTTTATTTTCTCTTTTGACCCCTCAATCAATTTTTTTTGCAGTTTAAAATGTTGAAATTTTCCCTTTTAGACCATGCGTGAACTGCTTTTGTTCTTACAGCAAAAAGATCTGCAACCTTCGTTACAAAGTTCACCATCGAAAAAATGTCAATCAGGCCAAATTTTTTACGCACGCCTACAAACTAACCATCTTCGTATGAGAAACCTCGGTTTTTCGTAGCTGTTACTGCAAAATTTCCAAAGCCGAAGTTTCGAGTGCCATTCTTGGGAACGCCGCGCGTACCCACGCCGCTGGTGCGCAAGACGTCGGTCGAGGAGACTTCGCGTGTCGCAGCCTCGTAGCTTCATGAAGCTCGCCGCATTTCAAGCTAATGATCGATCAGAAGAAAGAGTTGGGCGGTGTAAGTCAGGCCACTCAGCGCAGGCATCACACCGACACTCTACCAACAAAATGATCGACGTTCGTGTTAGGAACGAGTAACTTAAGCTTCGCGCCACTTTTTGATATGATCTATTGCGTGAGCGTGGAGTAAGCCCACTTTCGATAGAGTAATTTCTCCGCGCAATTGTTTCTATTTGGATAAACTCATGCTAGACAAGGCAATTTTTTTTCGCTCTCGCAACTCGTGCTTTGAAATCAACGAACACTTTGTGAAATTAGTTTTCATTTTGCTCGACTGAAAATCACTCTTGACCTTTTCGTAAAAATTTGCAACCATCGGATGTAAGACAATAATGCTTAGCGAACAGTTATAACAAGCGGCGCAGCGCTGATACGCCTGATTACGTAATAATATTCTTAGATTATTACTGCGACATCCAATCCAGAAGTCATCACGGCGGCACCTTTGGAGTTCGAACTGTGCTCAAGTCAGAAATGGCGCTTGTGACTTCGAGTAGAACTGAATCAGAACACCTGCTCGAATCTGCAATAAATTCGCCTATTGATGCCTAATTCGCCTAATTGACATCTGCCGCCATCGTACCGTGTTCGTGACTTCTCCTCTACAATGAGCTGGCCGTACCAACTTCCTGGGTAGTGAGTGATCCTCCTGGGCAATAAATTACGCGAGCCAAGGTCGATGTTCGGTTGTGACCACAATAACAACAACGCCCGAAATTTGGTGACACTTAGTGGTGTCTTATTATGACTGCAACACGAACAAAACGAGGAATTTGGCAAGTGAGTGGTCACGCTGTGACAATAACATCGTGATAATTTTGGTGGCAGTGAGTGGTCAAGGCATGACTACAATCATGGCAACACGATAAATTGCCGCATTGACACGTGCCGTGGAAGGTCCTTATCATGAACGTGGACACTGAAGCGGTTACTTCACCCTCTGGCGGTAGTAATTCCTCTGATTCTACTTCTCCCAAGGAGCTTGGTAATTTTTCTTCTCTGTATACTTTTATCTCTGCAGTAGCGACTGCACATTTGCTGACGACCATAAACTGCATTTTTTAAAGCAATTTACCTCATTGTAAAGCACAGCTACCAGCTTAACACGTTAACGACGTTCGCGCGGTTGCTACGGTCGGTTTCGTTAGGTTGGAAGAAGTATTGAAAAACCGGCTTAATTGCTCGAATACATATTTAACCCTTCTAAGAAGTGTGAAGATACAGTTGCACGACAAAATGCTATTATATGCGCTAAAATTTATTTTGTATAAGGTAGCAAAATAGTTAAAATATTATTTGTCTATTCCGGTACGTAAATGAGCAATTTATCTAGTGGCAAACAAATGTATCAATACGACGTGAACGTGTTAAGTTTCAAGTCAACTCGACTACGCTACGCACTACAGCACGCAGCGCAGCCCTGGACACACGCTGTCTGCTGTGCGCTATGACGACGTGAAATCTTTTGGAAATCCGGCACATGTTGCCTGTATTGTGTAGGTTACATAAAGCCGCTCGTGTCTCGCCGCGCGCCGATTGCTTTGTTTGCCGCTGCGTGAGGTACGGATAACTGGCTGACGACTATATGCTGATGTCCGACATTGTAGTGCACATCAAAGCTTCCTTTGTACCACGTGCTTCAGAACTATAATTGCTATTAGTCATGTCGCTTTAAATTCCAGTGCGTTTATTGTTGATGATGGGAACATGATATATATTTCATGACACTTAGTTCTTTGTAATCTATTTCAAATTACTCTAATTGAAGGGTTCAGTACTTTTGCAAGGTTTGCAGTACAACTACTTGTAATAGTATACCGATAATTTAACTTCTCTGTTTACACACAATCGTTCGAAATGTTCAATAATTCAATTTGAAAACTTGAACCTCATAACTTGATCCTGTAAATCAATTTGAAAATTCAAGAAAATAATTCTGAAAACCCTTCTCAAACTTTCTTTCCAGGTTATGGAAATAATATGGAAATTAGCAGTTGTTCCAAAAAAATTTCGCATTGCTAATTCGAGAAAGTCAGATTAGTCTTTTTTTCAGCGTGCGACGAGTAAACTCGGCAAAAACGAAATCTATCTAAAAATGCACAGACAAGTTGTTGCGTTGATTCTAAACCCTTCTTAGCTGTTCACGACTTCAGCACTAAAAAAATGCTTGAGAAAAGAAATAAAAATATCGTCAGAAAAACAAAGGTTTCTCTTAAAAGAAGTTACCCGAAAAAAGTTGAATTTCTTGCCACAGAGGCACCACAATTTGCTTAGATCGCCTCCAGCTGGCAGCTCTCACGCGAGCAGCACAACTCGTATGAATACGGCGTTCTCGATATCCTGCTTTCAAATGGAGATCAAATTCACCTCACCTCTCATGATCACCAGGGGCAAAATTAATCTACATTTGGTTAATGAATATCTAGTCATATGATAATTTATATTATCTCTTCTATCTGTCAATGAATTCCTGATATCGCAGGTTTCTTTACAGGGTGCGATTTGATTTCTTTATTCCCCTGTGGTTGGAATGTTTCAGAATGAGATGATCGTGTTCTTCGACGCCTGAACATCTGTGCAGCTACTGGTAATATCGACTTATCTATGCACACTGTATGCACCGATACAACGTGTGTGTACTCGTAGTCTCCTCTGAGGTCTCCCACGAAATTAATGTAGCAGTCATCCATTCATTTCATGAGTTTTGTACAATAATTTTTTTCGAGTGCTCCTGCCAGTGCTGGACGTCGACAAATGTAACTTTCTTTTTATGATAATACACACTGATACCATAATGCTCTGGCATACATAATTTTTCTATTAGTTTCACTTTTGTAAAAAATTTAAACCCTCCTTGTTCGCAGACACTGACTTACTCATCAATTTTTCACCTTAGTTTTTCTCGTTTTTCAGTTCCGCATTTGTGAGTACCAATTAGATAACAATGTTGGCAAAACACCTCTCTTATTTCATGAAATGAAGCAGACAAGAGATGATGACATCATCTCTATTTTGCTGTGGGTATGCCAGATTCAAATAAAATAATTTAGATTTATCAACATTTTTATTATGAGCTAATTATTCAGCGGAGACAAAGTCACAACGCTGTGTGAACTGCGTCCGTGACACAGAAGTACACAAGAAGTTACTAATTCTGAACAGTATTGCACGAAACTATCGTACGGGGCAAATAGAACATCAGCACATGTAATGCATCCCTGATGCTGCCCTCATGTGTGATGCTGCATCACATGTCACGTTGCGTCATCACATATGATGTTGTTGTGTTATATCACGAATGGTGTTTCATTTTCACACAAATTACATTGCATCACATCATCACACATTGTGTTGCATCATCACACATAT
>JACJUY010000419.1:0-14055 GCA_014220935.1 Platorchestia sp. MABIK | reverse complement strand
CTCTGGACAAGCACCTCTGAGCTGGTCAGGAAGAGGAGGCCAGTGCCCGTTAGGGGGCCTCACGTGGCCGTAGACGCACGGAGGGCCCGCTGCTCCTGGTGGCAAGGCCAGGGTGGGCAGGGACCCAGGGGCTCCGTAGAGGCCGGGGGGCATGCCGGCCAGAGCGTTAGGGTACACCGGCAGGAGGCCGTAGTAGTTGTAGCCAGCAGCGCGCGCCAGCTCGTTGGCCGTGCGCTCTGCCGCTCGGTTTCTGCGGGCGAGAAAGGTTCGCGTGCCTGGTTAATTTAAGATTCTTGCGCTTCATCACTCGGGTGATTTTTCCTGATTCAAACGAAAAGTTTAAAGTATATGATCTTTTAGATAATTATGAAGGGTTTCGTTAACCGTTGTGATATTTGTTTGAGGTTTTGCAGTGACAGCCTAGTCATGATGTTGTATTCTAACTTCTTAGCGATGATTTTTTGATAGTCAGTTTCATATTCACTTTGAGACAAAAATTTTGTGAAATAAAGAAATGCTGTTTCTGAAGTTACGTTGCAATAGCAAAATATCGTCGAAATTAATTTTGCATTTCTAAAATGATTGACGTGATGTGATCATATTATAGAACCGGAAATTCAAAAAGTATTTAAATATATGAAATTTGATTACTAGTGAACACCTAGACATTTAACAGTCGTAAACCAAATGTTCAGAACAACATTAATCCCTCAAATAACACTCCTGGTTAGAGTGACTTTCAATTTTGTTAACGAGTTTCAGAGAAAATAAAGAGTAAGAGATAAATATTTTATATCACAATATTTGAGTCTACTTGTAAATATTCACAATTTCTCTGCTGGTTCATAGAAAGATGAGACAACCTTTTAAAAATAAATATAGCATGAGAATACAACATAAAACTACTTCACAACAAAAAACCCGGCAATCAATAACATGGATTTTAAAATTGAAGTTTTTCCATGCTAAATCCACAGAATTTTTTTCCAATGCTTTTCATTTTCGATGACTTTTAGTAACTAGCGAGTCCGATCATGAACAGCACCTGAAAAATTCTTACCTTAAAATCCTGTTAATGGACGACACAGAGGGTGCTGTGCCGTTTGTGCAGACGCTTTCTGCGATGAGCTTGTCGCGTATCTCCCACGCAAAAATGGTAGGATTTTCTCTTTTGTAGGATTCTATCTTGCTAACTACTTGCGGAGTGGCCACCTTGGGTTTCGATCCTCCGATCATGCCGGAGGGTCGAAGGGAACCTGTCCCACAAAAACCTGCTGATATTAAATCTTTATAGTGCTCCTTGTTCGTGTTATCCTGAGACAACATTTCACATGGTGTACCGCAAAACCCAACTCTGAAGTTAAATGATAGTCAATGTTTCACTGATGCACTCTTTCTTTTAATGATGAAAAACATTAATCAGGTACCGAGATATATCCATTTGATTTCCGAGTTGGGATTTACGTATGTGCTCCACCCTGTATACAAAAAACTTTACCCTTGAACACAAACACCATTCCAAAACCTTAGGTAAATATCACCCCATTATTTGAGGTTAAAAAAAATAGCTGCAAGATAGATATATCGATAGTGCAAAACTACATTGAAAAATAAAATTTGGGGTCACATTTTCCTAATACGAAGTTACTAAAACGTTATCAAATCATCTGGATGAGTATAAAATACTCCCATAAATACTGGGCATCTTGGCTTAGGTTAACATTGAAGACCGGAACGGGTTTGTATTCTGAGGCTAATTTAACACTTCGACCGCAATGGGTTAAACTGAAGTTCAATGTTCAACTCTAATTTAAATTTAATTGTAGCAATCAATTTCCAAAATAGCAAACATTAACTGGTTCACAGCTTCATTTAGCTTTAATTAAGCATTTATGAAAATTGAGTTTGTGATTACTGGTCGAACAGTACCATTATGAATATCCTCTCCGAGTCCACCGGTGGTGCACGTTGCGGTCAAAGTGTTAACAGTTCAATGTTCCTTATTCATACTTGAAAATAACTTTTATTGAATTTAGTTAATAACTAATATTCGTGGAATTTTCTTAACTATTAACAATATCTTCGTAACAGGAAAAAATGTTATAAACATTTCCATTCGCAATACATTTGCTCTCCCAATTATACGAAACATTTACCTTCATTATCACACTACACCGCAAAATTTTTGCATTATTTTACGAGCTAATGATGGTTAGTTCGTCCGTAAATAAATGAGTTACCTAATCCGTGAATTGTCGGTAAACTAATGGGCGAATATACTAATGGGATAAAACACTAGTGACCACATACATACATATATTGCTGTGAACATGTACATTGTTGTGAACGTGAGATACCCGTAACAAATGAACACAACCGCACAACTTAATAGTAACACCCAACACCAACACGCCACCACACAACCACAAGAGCAACACATGACCCCACCACACGTGAACAACGCATGACCCCACCACACGAGAATAACACATGACCCCACCACAAGNAAGAAGCGAGGAAATTCTTCGTCATAGCGCTGGACAACATTGAGTGGCACGAGAGAATTCAACTCAAGAAAGAAGGGGTGAAATTCTTCAGATTAATGTCGACCAGCACGTGTGCTCTAGTATTTATAAATTACGTAAATTCTTATAGAGGGGATGAGAATTTTGTTTCAACAAGGAACATCTTTTTTTAGCTTATTCCTATCTTGATTTTTATATCTTACTACACTCTTCCTCAGCAATTATTTAGTTTTATAAATTTCTTTCTAACTTACTGTTTCTGTGAGCTGGAACACATCTAGTGCATAGATTCCCTATTCCTTTAACTTCATACTAACTGGGGCCTTCCTTCTTCCTCTCTTTGGAACACCTTTGTTGTTTGTTGTAATTAGGAAAGTTTAAACTAACTTATCTAAACCAATGTTTAGCGAAATTTCATTAAATATTCCTCAAGTGAGCATTTTCATGGAATACATTTGAATTTAAAATATATATTATCGTACATTTGCAGTTAAATCGTTTCCAGTTCATGAAGTGATGATTCACATTATGGAAGCGATTGCTTAATACTTTGCATTTAGTATAAGTTCAGCTCTTAAACGTTGACGAACTTAAACTTTGGGAATTTAAAATTTTGAGTACCTTTGATTGACAAACTCGATTCTCAGTATGAGGAACTTGAGATGAGTTCATAGGAACTTGATTTCAATTTTGAGGAACTTGCGATGGATTTACAGGAACTCTATTTTCTTTTAGAGTTCATTGTTTTCAATTTGAAGAAATGATTTACAGTAGGAGTGAACTCACTTCCATGTTGAGGAACATGAATTTTACTCGGAGGAAATGGGCCTGCAAAGGATATAGAGTCTCAAAGATATTTAACCAGTTTTGAAATGCGATAAAAGTCGTTTTCTGTCACCGGAAACCTAACTCTCAGGTTAGTTCAGAAATGTGAGTGTTTTTGCATTGGGAATATTTCTTCGAATTTATGACATCAACATAAAAATTTTCTAAAACAAAAATTTCATCATACATTAGAGAAATTATTCGTTGAAATAATTAATTTGTCTTCGAATGCACGAATTTTCGGAACTCATTGTTGCGTCTCTGTCGGTGAAACTCCGTTAACTGCTCTAACTGACGTCCAGTGTGATCCCTTGCTATCCCCTGCGCGCATTCAAATGAGCCTCAATGTGCCGAAGAAAAATGTCCTCAATTTGCCTTGATGGCGGGAATTTCACTTGGAATAATCAGGAGAAAAACATTCGATGACTTTTTCAACATGTAGAATGCACCAGTATTTATTTAAGCATGACATTATTCATAAGAAAAAACATTCGAGGACTTTTTTCAACATTTAGGATGTACAAATATCCATTTAAGAATGAAATTATTCAGGAGGTAAAACATTGATGACTTTTTCCAACGTCTACAATGCACTCGCATTCATTTATGCACAAAAGAAATTGCCCCCCCAAGATGCACGTGGCCGCGCTTGTCAAATGTAAATCGTTCTTCGCATCTCTATTTTTCGGCTGTCCTTGACAGAAAATTTTGCACAACGCACAGCTGGACTGTCTTCAGAAGACATTTGTAAAGGTTATCATGCACACGACCAATTAATATTTTATTATTAATTCGTACATCGACTCAACCGCTAATTTTGATGTACCCTTCTGGTGAAATCTAACATCAAAATTTATTTCAGTCCGGAACAGGTAAACATCGAAATTAAAATGACAGTAAACCTCGTACTTCTATCAAGAAAAAATTATCAACATGATTCAGTTTTGCAAGAAACGCTTTTTTGCACTGAGGTAAGTACTGGAAATGCATTCGGGGCGCGCAACGAGAGCTGCAGCGAACTAAAGGTAATCTCAGCAGCGCTGGCACCTCAAGAGGTCCTGCATAAATTACAGGCTTGCTTAAAACTGACGCAAATGAGAACATGAAACACGCGATGTGATCCTGACACTCAGTCCGGGGCGCAGCGCGCGTGAAAATTCGACGATCTTCGCGCGGTTGTTTGCGTCGCATTTGTTTAAGCAGCTGAGCCCTGAATGCTTCGTCTGTACACACAAGTAGATTTTCTGTTTTCTTGCGATTTGAGGAAAAGAAATACGTTTAAATGCCTTCAAAAAAAGGGCAGGGGAGGCTCGGAACTGTGTACAAATGGCCTGCGCAAGCACCAACGCTCGCTCCTCCTTCCAGCGACCGCACGTTAATTACCTCCGTCAGCCATGGGGCTCGCTTCATTTATCTCAAGCCAATGGTGCCGCTCCAAACTAAGCTCTTCTTATACCTGTGCGCTGGTCGGCCAATGGCAGGCCGAGGTTCCAGCCTTACCTGCCTGCCTGCTCTGGATTGGCGGCTGGAAAGTACAGGTGGGACTACAAGTGACTTCATTCGATTCATATACATAGCTTCAGAAAGACTCTACAGTTCGCTACTGCGTGTTGAGGTGAGCAGATCTCTGTGCTGCACTAACTCGTTGTGTTTGAGTCTCAATAATTAGTGTTGTGTTGTCTCTGGTACTCGGTAACAAACTATTGGCTCTATTTCCATGTTCAAATGAAGGTATGATTCACAAATGTGGTGTTAAATCAAGTTAACAGTGAAAAATTCAGCGTGGAAAATACGAGTAAATTGTTCAGTAAATAGGGTTAATCACTTCGAAGAAGCGGCTCGTAGTTTATAAATTTATTAGAAGTTTCTTCAGCAACAATTGGAATGACATCGATGTCTCCAATTCTGCCATACTACAATCCATGTAAGTTTCGTGGCCTCGTTTTGAGCAATTCGAACCTAAAACATAGTTTTATTTCCAAGTATTTGTGTACTTTTGTAAGAAGATTCAAGCTCTGATCTTGGAGCTCGAGGTTCTACATGACATCAATCAAATTTGATATAGAGATAAATCCCCATCATATCGATGCGTGAGCGTACTGTGCGGTTGCAAAATTAGATGGCTTTTGTTACTCGGTTCATTATAGCTCGCCAGTCCATGGTGTCATGAGAGTTCAAAATAAATGCCAGTAGCAGGAAGCATTTCCTATACTTGCATTACTTGAATCTGAGATATGCTCCAAAAATTATTTGCTAAGCTGTCGAAGGGATGAGCTCATCTACTTGACTAACTTGTACTCTAATTAACTGCTTCTATTAAAACATTTCTGACTTCAGAATTAAGCATTGCACTTATACCGTAGAACGAATGTTTTGCATGAACATTGAATACTTATCGAAGTTGATCATTTTAGAGACAAGTTAGTCATCCTGCTTTTAGAATATTCTCTATGGCAAAAAAAGTTCAAAATTTTATTTTAAAATCTATCATGATTTAACTTTTAAGATTGACCACCATGATGCCGATTCAACAAGAGTACCATGAAATACTTTGCATCTTAGAATAAATAATAGTTTATTTCATGACAAATGAAATCGAATAGATTTATTTAAAGATCCGAGGTAGATTAACTTATTGAGTGACAAGTTTCCTTTATCAGCTACACTTCAGCTGTGGAGACGCACATTTTATCGAACTACTTAGATTCCAATGTTCCTTGTATCCTCATTTCTGAACTGTACTCTTACTTATCTCATTAGAAGCAGAGAATAGCACTCCTTAGTTTTTGTTTCCCTGCAGTGGCAAGCAGCACGCCACTTGTGCCCCGATATCTCGTTGCTTCTAGCGTCCGCCTCCAATTTCCAACGCTCGATTGACGTGAACGCATCTTGTTACGCTGGTTTTATCCATCTCTTCGATACTTGCATATTTAACAGCGGAAATGACTCTCATCAGAGTCGTCATTTCAACGCTCGATTGACGTGAACGCCTTTTACTTCGTTAATTTTATTCCTTGGTTTGATGATTGTATTTTTAGTGTCGGATAAGAATTTTGTCATCATTTTGTAGTGATATCCTTCATTGCTAAATTTGTCAAATGACAACTTGTGACTGAGAGTTGATGATGTTAAGGATAGGTATATTACCATGGCATACCCACGAGACAGCGTAATTATGAGAAATTAGTCTTCGGTGGCATTCGTTGTCTGATGATGTAATTCTACCGCTGGTAGAATTACAGTGGCAATGAAGCACGCATCAGTAAACTGCGCCAAATTCTTTGCGCGAGAACATGGAAGATGGTAAACTGTATTTTGGGTACTCGGGTATAGTAATAAATGGTACAATTCTTTTTGTGTTTTATTTTTGTACTAAAATTTGCGTAATGAAATGAATATTTCATGGCTGTTCTTCCAGTTACTGGATAAATTCAGCCCATCTAAAAGAGCATGCTCACTTGATGTATATTCATGAATAAATGAAAATAGAGTTCTGCATTGTGCGATAGACTTTCAGAAATTCTATGAAAAGTTAGAGAATTTATTTAAGGGTAATGTAACTTTATATTTCTCGTCATCAAATACAGCTCTACATATTTTTTTTCAATTCATTCTTGCACACTGGAAAAAGTGCCCCTGATGCTCGTCAAGAGTCCATAAGAGTTAACATTTCACTCACTTAACACACAACTGTGGAACTGATAGACTAATTACCACAAAATTTGACGTAGCACAACCAATCTCTGGAATTCACGACTAATATTTTTCAATGTGTGCACAAGCTTAAGGGAATAAACCTGCAAAAAAGTCGGCGTTCCATTCATCCGATGTCCCAATGGCTGAGGTATTTCGCTCATGGCAGTGCAGAATTATTATCCTAGCGATGAGTTATAGTTAAGCAAAGAGTGTGGAGTCATGCCCAATATTCGAAATGTCCCAGGCATGCGGAAGCTTTTAAAACCAGCCTCCCCATCTATCAAAACTTGCGTAAATTACTGAAGCGGACGTCGCTTCATTAAGAGTTGAGTCGTACGTTCGTTGTTCGATTATTTATTAGAAGACTTTTGATTTAATTTTTAGCTTGTTTCCAAGACTGGCAACTTTTCCCTGTCAGTTTAGCCAGAAGGAGGAAGTGTATGGATTGCCAACTCAGTCATCTTCCTGGTTTATGATCAGATGTTCGTGGAAATCCGTGGTTTTGTTCATGTCAATTTTCATTTAGTGAAACGAAATCCGTGGTTTTATGGGAACCAATTTTCGCATAGTAAACTAAAATCTATGGTTTTATGGGAACTAATTTTCATTTAGTGAACTGAAATCCGTGGTTTTACGGGAATTAATTTTCATGCTGTGAACCGAAATACGTAGTCTTATGGAAATTAATTTTCTTTTAGAAAGCTGAAGACATCATTACGGGATGTGGAGGAAGTGATCGTTACAATAAAACAATAGACGCGTTCACGCTTTTCGTGCTATTCGTGCCCTAAGAACCTATACACCGAGCACGAGTGCGCAAAAAATGAAAGAGCAGTTCGTCATCATTGAACCTCGTGGAAAAAATTCAGGGCTGTAACAGAGTGGATGGGGAAGCTCACTCTTGATATGTTTTTTTTGTGCTTGCAAAAACGGTTGTTAATTCCATTATTTTTAACCACGATGTCGATAGGAAGGTCAGACGGCTTTTCAGTGAGCTCTGTACAGTTAGGCGAGAGTGTTTTTTTTTGCAGATTAGGCTGCCTACATCTGAACAAAACCTTTAGTACCTCAATTTGAGATACTGAAAGGGCAACAAGAACGAATATAAATTGCATCTAAAGTCTCAATCAAAGAAACTTGAACTGTGTACAATTGCCAGAACCTCCTGTACTTATACGCTACAATTATTTTACATTTTAAGAATTGAATGGGCCTATTAAATACTTCTTATCATATGCACATAAAAAATTTGAATTTTGGGGCCTTTTTCATACTTTATGGTAAAATTATGACTCCATGAAATCAGTCCATAGAAACATTTTCATGGCTTTTTCAGAAATTTTTTTTGAGAATGTACAAAATTCGTTCATGAACATGCAACCATTTTTTTTTCACACATTATAGTATCACTAACATAAAAAAAACATTATTTCGGATATCCGAGTTATCTAAGTCTGAATTTTGTCTCATCAAACGTAGTATAGCAGTACAATATTTATAGCAGTTACCTTGCTCACACTTAATGGCCCCGCGGTAAAGATAAGGAAGGCTTTGAAGCAAGTCTGGTTTAAAATTACATCCATTGTCCAGCGCCGGCAGCCCGCGCCGCCTCACTAACTTCTTATGCACTCATTTTGCGAGCGTGTTTTTCCGCGTAAATGACAGCGTCGTGTGTGTAAATGCTTGAAAATTATTTCATATCGAAAATAATTTTATGAAAAATTTCACTCTTGTTGTGTCTGTTGAGAACATTTTGAAATGATTCTTAACAAGTTGGAGTTAATGTTCACTGTGAGAGAATTATTCGGTAAATACATTCGTGATCATCCAGCTACAACAGCTGAGATGGGTATTGGTATAAAAAAGTATACGACGTGAGTTCACGTGGACTCATTCATACACGGTATTTTTAGACTAATTTACTAAAAAATTTGAAACTAAAAATTTACGAAAGTTGTTTTAGCGACATATATAAGTCGCTAGTCTTTTGCATGTCGACAGTACACAATTAATTCGATTTGCACTGTACTTTTCTTCAACATGGAGCATTAATTTTCCGATTCCTGGTACACAAAAGCATATATTTTCCATTTATACTTAAACTTCGTAATTAGGCTTCTAAAGAGAATCCCTGCCGTCTTAGAATGATAGTTTCAAGTAAAATGGGAGCCAAAACACTATTTGCTCAACTGCGCTCAATAAAAGTTTAAATGGAATCCAAAATCTGTTGTAAAGAGATAACTGAAATTAAAGCAATGGCACTGCACCACAAAGATTTTTAATTTCAAGGTTGCGTCATCTCCTTCAAAAATCCGACGTCGTCGAAATATTAGAAGGAAGTCTTTTATTTCTTGGAAATGTTTTACTTTATTTTTTCACGTTCGAGCCGTAAAATATGCAGCGTAAATTAAGAATGCCTTTAGTTTTTGAAGTAATCCAAACATTAAGAGCAGGAAAAAATTTACACGAGATTGTGATCAGTAATTGAGCACAATGGATTTTTATTGTACAAGTTTTGCAATGCGTAAAGTATGTAAATCGTCTTTGTATCAGAAAAATAATTTTAACTCTCTTCAAGGGGATATTAGTATCGTATCTGTGGGGTTAGCTCTCCCAGGGGGGCAGACGTGAGGTCTCAACTGCATGTGGGTTTTCCTGCTGTTGAAAGGGAATAATTTTTTTTTATTACGGACCGTCTTTTTTATTCCTTGCTGTTGTTTTCTCCAGCCCCAATTACTTTTTTCTTCATCCTTTATACTGTTTCATAAACTTCTTCCAGTCTTTGTGCTTTCATGCGCAGGGTGTCGGGACACACCTAGTGCATAGATTCCGTGTTATTTTAAATGGAGCCTCCGCCATTCATTTTTTTCACTCATTTGACATAATTTATTTCAATCTAAATTTCTAACTGTACGTAACCCAAGCTGCGTAGCCTCTAATTTTTTAACCCTCAGCATACACATAGTGAAAAAACTAGGGAAACATTTTTTTTTTTGAGCTTGGAATACTGATTACTGTGCGCACAGCTGGGACAAAATAAGCCATCGAAATATCCGAATGGATCACATAAGTGAACATTCACTTTTGAAGCTTGTCTTTAGGTTGTCTACGAGTATATTTCTTATCGCCACGACACAGCTCGCTTAGTTGGTTCAAAACTTGCGTTTCGTCAGTACAGGTTTATCAAATTTAAGCAACCAAATAAGTGTTTCTAATCTTTAAGTCAATGCAACGTGGAACCACGCGCATAAAAATTTCATTCTAAGAACAGAAATGCAGAAATGCAGAAATGAAGGTGATTAAAATAATAATCATATGTTTACAAGTTATGAAGTTGCCGGGTAACCTTTGACAACATAATTTTACGGTAGTTGTTTGATAACTGTTAGACCTCCGTAATTTTTAATTCCCTACGTTTAAGAGTATAGATATTTGTCTACATTAACTTCAGAGTAGGCCATTTATCTTACCGAACTAAGTACATGGATAACCAACTATGTATTTAAGCTAATGAAATTTAGTTGCAAAGTACTGGTATAGATAGCACACAAGCACCAATTTTAGTCGACATAGATAATGTGACTAATGATTGATACTTTTTCTCCGTACAGACCAACCTCTTTCTGCTGCATTAAACTTCTTTTCGCTGCACCTGACCTCTTTTTACAGCAAATTAGGCTTGACCCTTGCTGTGCAAATTCATCTTCGAAGAAGAAATCTTAACGGTGGGGGGGTACAACGTAGTTTTGTGCTGCATTACTGTAGCGTAGTTTTATTTTATGATGATTTCGGGTACTGCAGAAATTCTAGCTGATGGATAGAACCAGAGGCCAGTTGTGATCATGATTCATGGAATCAAATCATTGAAATCAAAATTCATTCATTCGTAAAAGTGTGAAATTCTTTCCTCCCTATTTATGCTCCTTTTTATTGCCTAGTTAGTCTATTTGAATGACCAAAAATATGAACTGCATCGCCCAAATATACTCTCTCGTAGATTTTTTCGTCTTCTGTATTCTTTTCAAGTTAACTGAATTATATTAATGGGTCTGACATCCCTTGCTTTTTGTGTCTGTCATTAATTTTTGTAAAGCTTTATATTGCACATTCTTACTGACAATGCATGATGAGTTATTTTATTCACAAACAAGTATATTCAGTTCTGCAAAAGGTTTCATTCTCTGAAGTGAAGGATCGTCCTAATTTTTCACACATTCCTACCACAAGCAGATGATATTTAAGCCCGCACAAATTGGCATGAGCATCTGCAGGCCCTGTTTTAAAAAACCACAAATGCCTTTTCATCAACGCTTCCGTCAAAAAGTTCTTTCAGTAAATATGTTACGATGCGGAAAAAAATTTTTTTTTTTTTTTAGTGTTCAACAATGAATTGAAATCACTGAAGGAATCTCATTTCCAAAACCACGACGTTCCTTGATGACAAATAAAGGGTTAAAAGCTGATAAATTGAGCTCTAATTGCCCGATGAGTTTATTTTTCCTGCCAAGGACTGGATTTGGATGAATGAATTTCAATCAGTACTTCCAGAGAGCCTATCTCGCGTTCAATTCCCGCATTGAGATTCATGACTCGGGTTGAGCCTCATATTCCTGCCAAAAGCATCTTAATCATGCTCCATGTCTTATAGCATACGGCTAGGAAACCTCTTTATACTTAATCCGTCGCCTATTTCAGTGTAAAAGTAGATAATAACCGACGGAGGATCATAAGCCTTCATTTTTGTTTTCTTTAAAACACTTTTCAGAATGCTAAATTTACTATTTCAATTGTTTTTGCATTACAGTAGCTTTGCTTATAAGATGAAAGCATAAATCTCTTCTATTCATACTAACGTAGCTATAGCAATGAATGAAGTTTATTTACTCTATTCCTCGTCCCTTGCACGTGAGTACCGCAGGGGCTTCTCAAATTACAATTCGTGTTATATGATGTCTATTTCAATTTTACTGTGTCCTTTTGTTAACTTTAAGAGCAGCCAAATTTTGCATCTATTGAGGTTATGATATCTAGTGCATTTCCCTATTCTTCGTACATAAATTGGTATCTCCTAAAGCCATGCGTTTGCGCAGCTATTACTGTACCGTTTAAGCTTTCTTAGCTTCAAATTACCCATATACTTTTTTAACGAAAGACTCAAGGTAAGTGAAGCAAAAGTTTCTCATCCCAATAAAATACTACTGTCTCTTCTATCATCTAAAGATAAATTTTTGGGGATGGAAAATCGTAATCTCATTTTTTACGTTAATTTCTCTGTTGCGATTATTCTTGCTGCTGTAAGCTATCCTCAATAGTTAGTAATTTAAATTCATGTCTTTTAGAGGCCTTAAAAACATCAGATATCATGCAAACATCAGATGTCGTGCATTTTTCGCATGCAGTGACAAGCATTAAACATGGAAATGCATCCCCTTCTTTTGCAAACTTGATGGCTGCGTCTGAACACCTTCTGAGCATCGTTATGAGAATGTAATGGTCTATTAAATAGTGCTCCTCTTATTACCATGAAGGCTGACTTTTTTCTTTATCACCTTCTGCTTTGAGTATTTCAATGATGAATATGCTTTCCTTTCCAAGCCATAAAAAAATCTATAAAATAGGCCAGCGTTCTTTTTCCGATTTTATACATTTTATTCTCATCCACATATGAGCAAGAACGAGTGCTGAAATAATAGCATATTCTTGTCAGGGATTGATCTCCCTATTTTAAATACTTCAATGTTCCTCTTGCCTTACGTTTTCTATTTCCATTTCGTACTTATAACGCTCCTATCCCCAGCAAAACGAACTAAATTTTCAACACTCTCTCATCTTTTTTTTGTGCATAGACGTAAATAATTGTCTAATTCTTGGTCATTTGAACGGGCACCTGAGTCAAACCCAAAACTGAAATTTCATTGGTGAGTATGATCTTCTTTCCGAAATGGACGTGGTAATAAAAGAACACTGAGAAAATTATTATATCTTGACAATGAAATAAGGGCAAATTTTTGTCGGTAAAATGCAGTACGGCGAACAATAATTAGACACGGATACTTAGTATGCAAACGTACAGAAAAAAATTTTGAGTAACAAATTTTTCGCCTAAAGTCATACATGCTTAAGGAAATATTTCGTGAAAGTCTCTGACTTTGTTAATACATTTTACCAAACCTAATAATGTGAATGAAAGTTGGAAATTTAAGAGTAACACGTACCATGTCGACCGGCAGCAGATAGGACCAAAACATTGAGTCGTGAGATTTCGACCAATTACACGCCCGGCTTGAAATTATATTCAAACTTAAAAAATGAAGCATCCGATGAGATAAACTCAGGAGAGTGTAAATGCAAGCTCAATCAGTTAAGTAAAAGGTAACCAACAGTTGAATGAAACGTACACTCCACGAAAATAGAATCATCTTTTAATGCACACTTCGATTTTTTTTCAAGTAAATTCCAAATTTTAGCGATTTTCCCTGACGATTTTCTCTAACGTCCCACGTTCCTTCCCCACAGCAGCTCGGGAAGCGTTCCCCTCAAGACCCGTGGTGATGGGACCCGCCGCCCCAAACTCCTTCTCAGCCATGGCGCACGGGCCCGCTGGCCCGTTCCCGACGTCCTTCGAAGCCGTGGCACTGGCGGCCGCGGCTGCCCGCTACGGGCCGGGGTCGATGGTGGCCTCACACGGCCCGGCAGTGCAGACCAGCTCCGCCGCGCCGCTGCCGCCGGTGCCCAGCAGCACCATGCTCAGCATCGCTGCTCCCGGCCGCCAGTACGACATTCTCCAGCAGCACACCGTCACCATGGCCAAGCTGCTCAGTGAGTCTTGTGCCGCTCTCGGGTGTTCCTGTTTGTGGCTTGTTTTCGTGTGGTGGGGTCATGTGTTGTTCTCGTGTGGTGGGGTCATGTGTTGTTCTCGTGTGGTGGGGTCATGCGTTGTTCTCGTGTGGTGGGGTTATGTGTTGTTCTCATGTGGTGGGGTCATGTGTGGTTCTCGTATGGTGGGGTC
>JACJUY010000418.1:197725-215515 GCA_014220935.1 Platorchestia sp. MABIK | reverse complement strand
ACACACTGCGAACCTTGCACCTGCACCACACACTGCGAACCTTGCACCTGCACCACACATTGCGAACCTTGCACCTGCACCACACACTGCGAACCTTGCACCTGCACCACACATTCACCACACACTGCGAGAGTAACACATGCACCACACATTCACCACACACTGCGAGAGTAACACATGCACCACACATTCACCACACACTGCGAGAGTAACACATGCACCACACATTCACCACACACTGCGAGAGTAACACCTGCACCACACATTCACCACACACTGCGAGAGTAACACCTGCACCACACATTCACCACACACTGCGAGAGTAACACCTGCACCACACATTCACCAGACACTGCGAGAGTAACACATGCACCACACATTCACCACACACAGCGAGAGTAACACCTGCACCACACATGCAACACGCACACCATGGCTTCAAAATTTATCTCGCAATTTATGAACTATATATCACTTCCAGAATCATTATCATCATCAGATGAATTAGTTTTACTTATAATGTACAGTGAAGGGTCTATCCTCCACCATGAATCGCAATGTGCCTGACAACGTCTAACCGTCAGCGTTACTCCGTTCGCTATAACAGGCTGTCAGCTATTCTCGATCCTTCTTCTCTGCTATCATTTATGGAGGTTAGTTCGCCGTTATTGGTTTGATAATTTCTACTGTCACTGAAGGCAGCCTGCCTGCTATCTCTGCGAGGTACCATAGTGTGTAAATTTATGCCACCATCAGATGAGGTATAGTCTGTCGCTCTCTCAGCGATTGTTTCATAGTCGTCTACACGCGAGGTCGTGTCTTCGTCAACAGGACGGTGAGGAGGCTGCGGTGTGCTGCTGGCAGTGTTGCTGCAGTCACTCTGTCTGCGCGTCGTCTCTCTCAATGACAGCTCAATGGCCCAGTCCAGGTCTGGATCCTAGAATATATCAGTGCACGTGCTATTATCAGGAAAAACATAAATTTATAGACACAATGTTGTAGAGTGCCATTACCGCAATGGTCTCACTGGTTCATGTTCAGAATATAGATTCTAAACGAATACCAAGCATCAATCTACAATGAGGTAACTGAGAGAAGCTGAGGAAATTAGAAAGGAGTTTATTTTGATTTTAAAAATCACAAAATTACTTTTGAAACGTAACGTTACAACTCAATACTCAGCAAAATACTGCTGATTTTAAACACTGCATCAGAACAGTACTAGACACCACTTCGAAGCTGAATACTATCTGAACACTACTGGTTCTTAGCGCTTGGTCACAGCGCCACTGTACTTCCCGTAAATCGTAACTCAAGACTCAGAAAAACGCTACATGCTTCAACATTCATTCTAAAACTGAGCCCCGGAGGCCGAAAAGGCTGCGTGTAACAGAAAATTTTTTAAGCGAACTGCAGCGCTAAGAAAGTAATTGAGTAATTGTCACCTAAATTGAAGTACTTGAAATTAAAGCGCTTGAGATATTGAAACCCTTGCTTCATGGAACGATGAATCATTCTTTACTATTCCCACACAAACGGCTCGACAGATAGACGGAAAATACTAGGAGAAGTATGTAATGCCGACTGCGAGCTTAAACAAGAACCACGACATATGAAATTGACTTTTTAGAGCTGCCCTTTCGTAACATCATGTATGACCTAATAACCCTCAAATGCAGCTGCAAGAAAGGAAATACCTTAAAATTTTCAGGAAAGTCATCTTTACTTTCTCCAGCATTTCTGAGTGATGTTGCTAGACATAAAATGATCATGGGTTAAAATGAATAAATAATCTAGTACCGTTACAATCTTGAGCTACACACTCAAAATATGTAGACTGAATTAAATCATTACGTAGGAGTGTTAGAGCAGGTGTAAAAATAAAATTTTAGCTTCTGTCCACTTTGAACTATTTTACTGTTTCAATAAAAATAACATTTTCGATAAAATCCATTTGTGTACTGTACGAATTTAATTCTCGTAAAACTCGAAGAATCTTGACAGGACTACTCACGAATTGCTCCCTTAAATTAATATTACTTATATTATTACAAGAATTCCAAAACTTTGTGAGAATCCATGAAAAAGCTCCATTATTTCTATAGAAACTTGTCTTTGTTTAGAGCACATCTTTATCAACCCATCATGCAACAATGAGGCATTGTACCATATTTTCATCTGATGCTAGCCAGCCCCCAAAAATAGAACAAATATTATCAGCTTATGAATCTACATACTACATCAGCATGTCAGGTCAGTGGGATGTTATAAGTCAAAGTCATTATATTTAATGATCTTAAAAATACGAAATTCGTTCGGCGTACAAAACAGTGCAGAAAATAGGCTTGGGGTTGATACAAATAAATATTCCAGGAGGGGACCATTATCGTGAAGAAAATAAAAGTCTCTTTCATTTCTGATCAAGTCCTGAGGCTCAAATTAAGCCACATATTATTGCAAGAGCTCGATCGAGGTCTGTAATTAGGGCACGCGGTTTGCAACTTAGAGGAATAAGAAAAGTTTGTTTTTATTTTGAGGGCAAGAAGCCTAACTGACAGAATCGCGGATTAAATTAAGAAATAAAATGTAAGACGCGAAAAGTATTCACTACTCGACTTTCTTAGTTATATCTTCAGTGAAATATTTCTAGCCCCTTTGAAAGTCAATTTTTGGTTTGAGTCAATTTTCAAATTTACAATGTGCATTCACCAAATTCATCCAGAACATAATTTATCCTCATATTTAACTTAATTTTCAGAATTCAAATTTCACCAAAAAATATTCTTGGTGTGTTTACTTATTTGTTCGTTGTTCGCTTCTTAGGAAACAGCTTCTTTGATTTGATTTGAAGTATGTTCAATGACCGCATCTGTGATATGAGTTTCCCCAGTGCACAAGTACAAAAATATTTTAATCACGAGTACTTATCAGGATGAATCTATTTGTTTGTCAACATCTGGAGGATTTATATAAGAAAAATATCGAATCCCGTCATTTTTGACGAGCCGTATACACTACATAGTACTGAATATTTCACACGAAAACACCAAATGCTTTGACCACGGCTTCCGAGGATTATTGACAATAAATTTATGGCTGTTATGGTAATTCAGAGGTCTCAATGTTAGTAATATATAAAGTCTGCTACTGTTAAGTTATCCTTTTAACTTTGCCGGTAATTCAACATAAAGAAAACGATGTTTAAGTCCCTGAAGTCAAAGCCACCAGTACGTTTGAATGACATCTTATCTTTTTTGGGAGGCTTCAATAGCCTTAAAAAGAGCTTATATTGTGGTGGCTTTATGTACCCTAACTGGCCGCATTTACAGCAACTGCCGGACTTAAGGTAACTTACGCTGCGTTCATACGTTTTTAAGATGTTAATATTTAACACTGAAGTAGGTCAGTTGAAGTGCCCCTGCAAATGGCCTGAAATAATATTCACATTCCTTTGTGTGTAAAATGAATTTTAGTATCACTGTTATTTCTGGTAGGAGTCTCAGCACTTTCAATGATCGTCCAAAACAACATAAATTTA
Organism: Platorchestia sp. MABIK; assembly: GCA_014220935.1. NCBI lineage: Eukaryota > Metazoa > Arthropoda > Malacostraca > Amphipoda > Talitridae > Platorchestia > Platorchestia sp. MABIK. Next base: position 211,977 of record JACJUY010000418.1, on the reverse strand, counting down.
GGTTAGCTCAAGATACACTCCATCACCAGGAGGTGTTGGCGTTCTATTTTATACACTCTCTCGTCAGAAAGAAAATCTTAGTATTTTTATGTATGTACGTAGTCAGAAGTAGCATTTATTGAAACTATCACGTTACGCTTTATTTTTAATTCCCTCTCAACAAAAACTGTTTTATTATGGAAGCAATTTGCCCACTTACAGATTTATTTGCTACACATTGATAAGGCTTCACTAACTCATTCTAATCAAATGCAGCTTCAATGCTTAGAGATTTTCCTCTACATTTGGCTGAGTAACCTCGGGAGGAAGAAGAAGAGCGAAAACCAGAGGAAAGAGGGAGAGAGAGTAAGAGGGAGAGACAGAGAGAACCCTCACATCGGAAGACGCGTAGAAGTCGTGGTTGCCGAGGACGTAGGAAGGGGACTTGGCGATGCCGCGAGGGTTGTGGTAGGTGCCGTCCGCCTGACGAATAGTTATCAGATTAGTTCCAGTTATATCAATCGTTCTAGGCGAGTATAAAGATGCAAAAAATTCCAGTGTGCTCTTAAATGAGATATAAAATGAATCAATCAAAATTATACAGATCTGTAGCACTCTTTAATTGTTAGAGGGCGAGCTTGCTGAATACCGCATCTGGAGCATTCAATGTCAAGCACTACGAATGGTTTTCCGTCATTTTTTTTTTAAATATCGGTTGTGAATAATTACAGCTAAGCACACAACAAACAACCTAGTGTCGGTTCTAAACATCATTGCAGATGAAAAATTAATTAAATTACTGAAGGACATAGAAATTAAAACATGTAGAAAAAATATCAGTGTCAACTATTAGCGCTAACAAGAGGGGCGTGGTCAACAACTGAGAATTAACAGCTTTAGATACTCACACGATGACATAGAAAACTTTTTTCATTTGCTGCGGAGATGGATGTAAATGTTCAATTGCACCACCTTTCAATTTAACAAAATTATTCCCGTCAATGGGAAAGTGCGGACGTTTTCTCTTAGATTGTGTCATATTTACTACGCGCTAACGACTAATTCAAAAGCCTACAAATTGTCAAATTATCATAGGCTTAAAAATTCCAAAATTGTAAAATTCCAAAATTGTCAATATCAACTCTTATTTTATCTGTATATTAAAGTTTACAAATTTTAAATCTAATTTGCAGAATTTTTTTCGTGGATTCCTGAGCAGCATTTTAAAAACTAATTTTGGTTGACGTTATTCAGCATAAGTTTAAGCTAAAATTGTGACCCATCGGTTTAGAAAACCCGCTTCGCTAGTCGTTCATTTTAAGCTTCACCTGAGCTCGGCTCAACACTTTTGGCACTAAGCTGAGAGCTCGATGTCTTGTGACACGCCTGAATAAGAATCGTACATACATACAAGACAGCTAAACAGACTGTCCAGGTTTAATTTTACCTATGGTTAAAAGCTAGTACACGGAGTTTTTCATGAGAATGATCAATAATGCGTGCCTCTCATAAATTTAACTTGATGCATTTTCTACTCGATGAAATGGACGCAGAGGATGAGTACTTTTATTAAGATTATGGTTGAAAAAATCAGTGTTATGATATTATAACAACTGAAACCGTATCATCAACGCATATTCTATTGTATTATTGGGCAATGAGATCACGAAATAATTCGTTCGTACTCAACATTTCAATACTTGTACAACGTACATCCCGCAGTAACAATGTACATCCCCTACTGAGCAATGACTACTATGCTCGTATGCAACATTATGGTACTGGTACATTACCAAATAACACAGCCAAATCCTAACTAGCCATTAACTTATCGTTCAAGTAACCACGCATTCGCCCTCAGTAAAACAAGGTAAAGATTAATTTAAAGCCGTGTGATGAAAATAGCCCAACCTGAATATTTATTGTAGACGCCCAGCACGGACTCGAAGAAAAAGTAACTGTACAGCGATTTATCTGCAGAGAAGTGATCGAACGTACGACAATATGAAAGTCGTGAACCTCATTTATATATATATCTCGAGATTCAGAGAGCCTTCCATAAAGTACCTGGCGAAGTGCTCGCTGCGAAAGTGGGCGACTATGGTAGGTTGTTTAAATTACTCTTAAAATTAGCGAAACTGGGACCGTTCTTGTGAAACGACTAACGATTATGAGCAATTTAGTGATTCGACACAGGCAACATCAATGGATCGAGAAAGAGTTCTAAAGTCGCCCATGTTCATCATCTTCCAGCATTAATGATCTGGACTTCAAATAAACCAATAAAATCAACAGGATCGTAAATTGCCACTGAGTGTTCACCTAGCGAAACAGAGTTACTCTTCAAAGAGAGCTTAGTTGACATTTCTCACGTAACCTGGCAAATGACCATTAGCCTCTTCAAATGTTCGGAAGCGTAAATTGAAACCGCGCTTTTGAGCTCTTCACGAAAGTAATGAACAAGACTGCTTTGAAACAATAGAGCAGCAGAGAGATTTTGATATCACTTAAGACCTAAACATCACGATCTAACGGGAGAAAGTTTCTGTAGTACGAGAGTAATTGTTCCTTTTTGATTAAATATTTTGACGAGCAGTCACGGGACAGTATATAAATATACTAGCACTCTTCTAGTCTGACCTAATCAGGAAAATGCATTTAGGCATCTAGGATGCGGTGTAACTGAGATCTTTAACCCTCCGTAATTATAAACAATATAAAGAAAGAAAATAAAAGAACGAAAAGGATTCCTTGACGAAGAATCTAGACTATTGGCCATCCAATCCTTGGCCTTATCACGTATTGACTATTGCAGCCTGGTATGGGGAGATTTACCGAAATATCTTCAAAAAGAGCTACAAAAATGCATGAATTTTGCAGCTAAGGTTGTATGCAACGGTAAATTAAAAAAGAATGATCACGTAACACCTCTCCTGAATAAGCTCGGCTGGGCTCCTATTCGGGAGAGGTTTCTGGCGCACAAAGCCCAATACGTATTCTCCTCTTTATATCGTCCTCATAGCAATGCTGAAATAGTGAAATTCCATTCCCCTACCGTAACCAACCTAAAGCCGAATAGGAGACGTGATGTCTTAATCAAATACCGTTCATCTAACATCGGGCAGAAAGCTCTCTCAGTATCAGGCGCCTTACTGTGGAATAAACTAACCCAGAGCATCAAAACCCCTCAAACACTTAGAGAATTCAAAACTAAAATAGCTCTCTATCTTGCGTCTACACAATAAGTGTCAACTGCAGTACGTACCGGAAAAGAAGTCATAAATTTTTAGTGCAAATTATCTTATCTTTTCATTACATCATACAACAATCAAGACATATCTGTATGATGCAAATGGAATTTGATTACTTGTATGCGAATATTAAGTACACGTGTGTTCTCACATGTGACGCTCCTATGTATGTATATATGTGTATGGGTATATATATATATACATGTATGTGTGTGTGTGTATATATATATATGTAGAACTTATTCCCTTCCTGAAAATGCTCTAGTTAATATTCTGTGACAATATACCGTCCCTTACACTCTTTGAGTATACTTTGGCCACACTATTTTAGGTTGTTTTGACTTTCTCGTTTTTGTCCCAGGAGTGTTGCAACTGTTGTGGCTGGTATTATACAACGAACCTTCTCATTTGAATCCAGTGAACTTTTTGTGTTATTGTAAAATATTTCATTTTATCCGGGCCAGTTATTTAGCTTACTAGTTAATACGAAACAATGTAAAAAAAATGCTAGTAGCATATGAAATTTAATTTTTGTGTTCTTGTAAAATATTTCATTTTATCCGAGCCAGTTTTGACTTTCTCGTTTTGTCCCAGGAGTGTTGCAAATGTTATGGCTGGTACTGTACAACGATCCTTCTCATCTATTTGAATCCGGTGAATTTAATTTTTGTGTTATTGTAAAATATTTCATTTTATCCGGGCCAGTTATTTAGCTTACTAGTTAATACGGAACAATGTAAAAAAAAAATGTTACCTCTAATGCCAACCTCACAGTCTAAGACGAAAAACAATTTGGATCTACCCGTTTTACTTTCAACCGTAATCCCTCATCTCACTAGTTCCTATGTTCGTGAGCTCAAATTTCAACAGGGGAGTGCACTTAATAAAGTGTCTTCAACAATGCATCACACGCACAATGTTTTCTGGACCACTTGTAATAAAATGCATTGTCAAAATCAGACCAACGCACCGAAAGGAAATGCATTTTAAACGTGCTTTTCTCCCAACCATTTGTTTGTTTAGAAATTAACCGGTATAAGTATTACGGCCCCCATGTGTAGATATCAAGTCATGGTCTAAATTTCAAGATATTTGAAAGCATTTTTCGCTCATATTAGAACACTTGAACGTGCGACGTAATTCATGGGCAATTTTTACTTTCCTACGCCCGTGAGTGCATTAAAGACGAAATCATTTTCGGTAGCTAACTTTTCGTTGACTCCAGCTATACTACAAATGTTATGGACTGATAATCCGATATACGCGCACACTAACAAGAGTGTTTTAAACTATGTGTCACAGGGATTTTTTTCTTAGTTACTTTACTTATTAGCATTTTCAAAACTAAATTAATTCCCGCAAAGAAAGGTTGTTAATGTGAGGGTATTTAAGCGTCTTTTTTCTTTTTTTTCGTTTCATTAAAACATTTAAAAAGAAAGGGCTAAGGTTTCGAAGAATGTCATAACTTTAAAGAACATCATTTTAAATCTTCTTATTCTGGTCTTAAATTGCTCTTCTTCCTTTCTCACTCTCGTGAATACACATTATGATAAAATTATTTTGGTCAGTTAACTTTTTGTACGGCTCCACCTATGTTGAAAATGTCACGGCTAGCATTGTACAACAATCCTTTTCATGTCTTTGACTCCGATGAACTCTTTACGCCAGCATTATCAGCGTAAGAAATATCATAACAATTTTTTGTTTTGTAGGAGTGAATATTATGTTCTTTCCGAAGCTCTTCACTTGGCACAGTAGATGATGCGTCCATGTGAAAAATTGTCTCAAATCCCGACTGCCTACCTCATAGTTCTAGGCGCAAAATAAATCAAATTTGCCCATTTTACTTCTAACATCAATCCCTCACACTCCCATTACTAGTTCCCATGTTCTTATGCTCATAATTCAATACGAGTACGCACTAACGAGAGGGTTTTCAGCAATGCGTCACATGAATTATGCTTTCCTTAGTCACCTGTATTTTAAATGCATTACCAGAATCCGACTACCGCGACAAAGAGGAACTCATTTTTTCATGCTTTTCTCCGAATCATGTTTCCGACAATTATCAAGTGTACTACGATAACCATGTATAAATAGCAATTAAGGGTCTCTGTGTTAAGGTATTTAAACGCGATTTTTGCTTTTATTTCAATTTAAATGCGCACAAACGAATACATGTTTCAACTAAGCGTTACGAGGATTGTGTTCTTTTAGTAACTTATATTCAAATGCACTGTCAAAATCAGATTAGGCAAAGGAAAGGAGCTCATTCTTGATGTGCTTTTCTGTCAATCATTTTTTGATTCAACATTTTACACGGGTATCACGATACCAATGTGTTATTATCAATTAAGGATGTTTAGGTTAAGGTGCTTTAAAAACCAATGTATCGACATTCCATGTTTGTACATTATTGGAAAAAAATGTTTTTCTTTCTTTCTTTCTTTCTTTCTTTCTAGGACTCCGTGAGCTCAGCCGCGATTAGCTTCTCCAATGATTTGAACTTATTTCCCTTGAACAAAGAAGATAGTGAAGTAAACTTTCCGAGGCTTATAAATATCTGAACGGCTCAAACAATGTAGCCCAAAAGGGCCCTTCGACTTTGAGGACAGAACGGCCAGATGTTACAATTAAACTTTACGAAATCCTGAGCCTAGCATTTTGAATTACGTAAAATTACACGACTCAGGAACTAGTTACTGGAAAATATATTCTTTCTTAAGTCTGTGAACAGGTTTAAAATCGTCCTGATGATTATTGAGCAGGAGACTTCCTCAGTAATCCACAATACTAAGCCGAGAGCCGGCTAAAATTTTCTATAAAAAGACATGGAGGGACATATATACTGTATTTGAAATTCATTCCCCGGTATCAGAATAGGTCATTGGATATATGTACATTGACGATGCTCTTGGTGGTATATCGTCCAAAAGTTATGTCACCATAACATTGAAGAAGAAAAATGCATCATTTTTAGTTTTACTGACAATGCAAAGAAAAGATTATCAAATTGAAGGACTATTCATCTGTGAAACAGTCACTTGCTTAAGTTAAAATGAAGGTACTCATGCCAACATGCGAAGATTGATGACTGTGAATGAAGAGATAGCTCTTCCCTTAGTACTCCTACTGAAGTGGTCGTGCGTGAATGGAGTATAATGAATGTCATTGGACTTAATTAACCACCGGAGAATGGGCCATTCGCTTTTTTTCTGTTACCCCATTGTATTTTATTGTATTGAAGAGGTATAAGAAATTTCATAATAATTACAGAAGCATATGGAATCAGCTTGAAGTAAAACCATCCGAGTGAAGGAAACAAGAGTCCTAAATGAAAGTTTCACAACACTTGCCACTCACGTCTATTTGACAGATGGTTTGATTCTCGCTGTTCCTGGAGAGGTAGCGCCTCGAGAAACGACGCCAGCGCCTTTGCATGGCTTCACTGCAAGGAAAAACATTGGTGAAAGATAAACCTAAGCCTTGAAATTCATTAACGTACATAATGCACAATTTTGTTACTCCTACGCATACACGAGTTTTCAGGGAAAAATGAGATTTAAGCTTCGTTGAAAATGTTCGGGATTGGAATCAAAGCAAAAATCAAAAAGACGTTGAAAAGATAATGCCCGTAAAGAAATACTCATTATTTAGAAGAAAAGATTCTCACCAAAAAAGATAATCGATACTCACGAAGAAATACACTTGTTGCAGATGATGATGAGGATGAGGATGCCGGTTAGAGCTAGATTGACTGGACTGGCGGTGGTGCGGGTCTCATTCACTGAACTGCGCAACAAATCTCAGAGTGAAAATTTTGGAACAATAAAAAGAAGAATAGTAATTGAGTCGAGAGTAATTCCAGCCGAAATATGGGAGAAAATTCTGAATAAAACAGAAACCCACTAGTGTTGTGCAACTACCGTTCGAAGCCGTGTTTTTTCTCATGTATTGTCTAACACGAGAATAATTTCAGTATTCTCAACTTACTTAGGTCAAATATCCGAACAGAATGGTCATCTTTGAGCCTAAATTATCAAACCACCGACCAGCTGAACTGCTTTAGGTAGTTCTAGAGTTATAATGAACGTACTGATGCCCAGGACAAATATAAATCCGGAACAGAGAATACTTGATTCTTTCAACTTGATTAGGAGAAACTCATGGAAGTAAGTACTGTTTAGACCCCTCACCCACATTCTCGCTAGTCATGCGTGCGAGCTCCATGCATGGTAGCGAGCTTGACGTTTACAGTTTCATAATAGTTTCTTCCAGTTGGTTGTGCTAAGTGAAAAACAAGTCAAATAACTGCAGACGTTTCTGCATACTTATGACAAAGATCTTCGGAGTCAATTGCGAACAAAATTAACGAAATTAAAACAAATCTTGACTTTTGTGAATAATTTTTTGCTCTTTCTCGTAGTATACAAATTATTAGAGAAAAATAGAATAGAAACTACAAGAAACGGAAGTAATCATTCGTTGGCTGTGAAATTAAAGGATAGTGAAGAGCTAAAATGATTAGCACGTGAGTTTTTCAAGTAACGTAGAAGAATGGAGGTATATAGATCACCCCGGTTAGGATTACTGGTCTGGGCAGTCGTGTTCACTGCAGAAAATATGGCATATTCAAGATAAAAACAAGCATGATAACTTGTAAATGCACATGTGTTTCGTAGGTTGCATCCAGTTAGTGAAAAGTAAAAACGACTGCTAGAGCTTGAAAAATGAGAAGTCGATACCCATGACAATATTCCATTTGATTCAAATGAGAAACATCAAAAATTGGCAACGATTGAAATACTGAAATGAAATATTTTCATTTGCACGTAAACTAATTTGACTGAAAATGTCGTTGCATGTTATTTTCATAAGTTATTAAAGGTTTTTCATGCCTTATAGAAAATTAGGAACTCTTCAAAGCAATGAAATTAATATTTTTCCCACGTAGAATGTGACGTTTATAGCACCATGTTTGGCATCGACATTTTTATCCTTGTAGTCTTCAAGGGCAGCAACATGGTTAGATGAAAAGGAAAATTTCTGGGGTAAGGAACCCTCCACTTACATACAACCAGTGATAAATGTTACAAAGCCAATGCATCAAGCAGTATTGACTAACGGTAACACGAATTAGGAAGACAAGAGCAGTTTTTACGTGCGCTTGAAAAGGCATGACCGCGTAGCGCCGCATTTGGGAGATAACTTGCAGCACGAGTGAATTACGAGGTATGGTGAGTAGGAGCATGCGGGTGCTTATCAATGTCGTCATCATGATTCAGAGCGAACACTTGCAGCATGAATGAGTTGAGCGGTATGATGAGTGGGAGCATGAGGGTACTTGTCGAGGTCATCTGAATCATGTGGTGCTATCACTTGCTGCATTAGTGAGTTGGGAAGAGTGGTGAATGGGAGCATGCTGTTGCTTAGCTTGAGACCAACAGCATGTTTGCGATTAGTTGCAGGCTGGCCGAGTGAGTCGAGAGGTCTGATGAGTAGCATGGAGAGGCCGTCTAAGACCTCATTCAAGGTCTAGTGTTGTCTATCGAGTATTTGTCACTGTTTTTTAAAGAAAAAGCTAAGTTCGATTGTGAAAAAATGAATTTAAAGCTTATTTGCTTGGACTACAGTTTTACTTACAGTTTAATGTGCGCCTAACAAGTTGAATCATTGGGGCAAAATTACATACGTGATTTGGAAAATAATTTAACAAGAATCTGTTATCTGGGCTCGATATCAAATTTTACCAGTATTTTAAGCAACTTATGAATTTTCATGGACCAAGTTACGTAGGATACGGATAACAAGTTTTCATAGCCATTAATTTGTCACTATTTTTCTGCAATCGATGAGGATATAACTTCATCAAACACTGATTATAGCCAGCAGAGCTTGCGAACCTCAAATGTGTATAAATGTAAACGTTCTTCTCCCATCATGGTTAAAGCATGTTATAAGCTAGAAGCATTAATTGGAAAATTTTAAGATCACCTGTGATTTGTAGCGTTTATTATTTAGCTTCGATAATATCAAAATCATTTCATTCTGCAGTAGTCTAAGATGTTTTTAGTGAGATTCGCTTGTTATGAGTGTTTGATTCAGTGGTCTGATTCCAATTTTTTTCTCACTCATTAATGTCTTCAGTTTTAACTGAGTTCAAATTTTCAACCGTCTCTTACATATATTAACTAACCTCAGTTTTTTTTGCGATGGGTTTGATAAAGTTATTCTAGCCTTTTCGAATGATCTAAAATAACTCTGATGAAAAATTAACGCCCGATGTTAGATGTCCATCGTCCGTGTGCCATTTGATTAGTGTTCCCGATAGAGACACAATCTAACGGGCTGAACTGCTTTAGTTTGTTTTCCTGACTCTCTAGTTAATCTCTTCTTACCAAAGAGTCTCGTACATTGTCTTCACATATATTTAGTTCGTTTCCGAAGCTGTCGAGCCATAACCGTATTGGAGACATTTTGTGTATTTTTTCAATTGTTTTTTAACCTCAGCCCTTCCTTGTTTTTCCTGTCTTCAAGTAGAAAATTTTCCGCTATATCCTCAAAAACATTTTTATGTGTTATACTGCCACTGCCTTGCGCACACACGAGACTGTGGTTGGTATTGTTGGATTCACGTGATTACCATTCATGCTTGAATGAAATTAGTACAGGAATACACGAGTGTTCCTGTACTAATTTCGCGTGAAGAAAATGTTTTTGCTGGCAAATAACACCGGAAAGGAAGAGTACACACAGACGGTATCCGACTACCTCTGCCTAAATGTGTATTAGTGGTGAACTGGTTTCAATAATTTTCACCAGCTCATAATATGCATTAAGGCCGCGGCCAGACGAACAGCAGTGGAGCAGGGCAGAGCAGAGCAGACCCGGCGCTGTGTTTTATGTTAGTGGTATTCCTATTAGAGTGGCCAGACAAGTAGCAGGGAGCAGGATGGGGCAGCGCTGTCCGGAGCAAGCGGTAGCAGCGTTTTATCTTGGATGATAAAACACCGCTCGGGAGCTAGTGGCCAGTTGCACGCCAGAGCTCATACGGGGAGGATGACAAACTTCTGATCTCCTCGATCCAAGCTATTCCTGTGATCGGGGGTGCATCTCATATTTCGATCATAACTATGTCAATGAACAATGGTCATTTATAGCAGACGCAATGGAAGTCAGTGGAAGGTGGGTTTTTACGGTAATTTATACGTATGTAGGTATTTTCCACCTCTTAAATCAAAAAATTTAATATATCAAGCATTTTCTTTGTCAATACCTACACTTAGAGCATACCAATGCCGAATATTTTAAATCATTTTTTTTACGCATGGCACTAAACTTGACTGCAAACATACATCTTTTATGTATAAACTAATAATTTTTTAGTTATAAACATTAATCAGTTTCTCCTAAGTTTTACTGAGGAAACACAGGTTAGGTCATCTGTAGGAGGTAAAAATAACTTTGAAAGCATGCAACTAAAAAACTATTAGTTTCTCCAAAAAACGGTTGTGATGTTCGCGCTCTATGGGAAAATGGCAATGAAATTGAAACTTTGCGCTGCAAGCCAAATACAAAAGACCATCTTACAGTTTGAAAATTGTTTAATAATTCATTAATTTTCAATTCGGGTTGTTATTTTCATAAATACATATATATCTTTATACGCTTGAACGAATGAGTTCCTTGTCCTGTAATGATCTACACGTAAAGCACTGCAAAATAATTCAGATTCAAGTATTAATAATAGGGTTTCAAGTCATTCGTCAATGAATTATTTGCATGATTATTCTATCAGCCATCACAACTTGCATGTCATGCAATTAATTTGTGAAATTTCCTGAAGCAGTTATAAAACAGTATCAAAGCCAATTCAATCATTGTGCGTAGAAATATCACAGGGAAATCAAACATACTAAACGACAGTGTACGGATGTACTTGTAATGCTAACAAGGTAATGCATAGTACAGTAATACATATAAAAATTTTGTTGGATGATATATTGCCAGTTCTATAGTTATTTAATAAGCAAAATTTGAGTTAACAACAGTGACAGAGTAGCGCTCTAGTGGCGACAAAATTGCAACTGCTGCGGACTCAGGACTGCCACTGCTGTTTGTTTGGCCGCCTAACTTTATAGCAAAAGCTAGCAGCTACCAGAGAGTCGAAACTGCTCTGCTCAGCCCTGCTTCACTGCTGTTTGTCTGGCCGCGGCCTTAGGCCGCGGCCAGACAAACAGCAGTGGAGCAGGGCAGAGCAGAGCAGAGCTGGCGCTGTGTTTTATGTAAGTGGTATTCCTATTAGGGTGGCCAGATCAGTAGCAAAGAACAGAGCAGCGCAGTGCTGTCCGGAGCAAGCGCCAGCGGCGTTTTATCTTGGGTGATAAGGCCGCGGCCAGACAAACAGCAGTGGAGCAGGGCAGAGCAGAGCATTTTTGACCCTCTGGTAGCTGCTTGCTTGTGCTAGCAGGTTAGGGTGGCCAAACAAACAGCAGTGGCTAGTCCTGAGTCCGTAGCAGTTACAATCTTGGAGCCAAGAAAAGCAGTGCTTTGTGATTGTGCTTACCTCAAATTTTGCTTATTAAATAACTGTAGAACTGGCAATATTTCTTCTAATTGTGTTTATTTAAATATATTGCTATGATACGCTTTATGTAGTTAGCATTACAAGTACATCCGTACACTTTCGTATTTTAATTTCGATTTCCCTAGTATATTTCTACACCCAATGAATTAAATGGCTTTAATACTGTTTTTCTATTGCTTCAGGAAATTTCACAAGAAATTAATTGCATGACATGCAAGTTATGATTGCTGATAGAATAATCATGCAAATAATCTACTGACGAATGACTTGCAACCTTATAAATACTTAAATCAGAATTATTTTGCAGTGGTTTACGTGTAGATACATTACAGAACAAGGAACTTATTCGTTCAAGCGTATAAAGGTATGCATTTATGGATATAACAACCCAAATTTAGAATTAAAAAATTAATAAAAAATTTCAAAGTGTGTAGGGATCTTTTGTATGTGGCTTGCGTCACTTAGTTTAAATTTAATTGTTATTTTCCCATAGAACTTGAACATCACAACCGTTTTTTAGAAAAACTAATAGTTTTTTAGCTGCATGCTTTTAAAGTTGTTTTTACCAATGTAACTGTTGAAACGCAAACTTAAATATTTCTGCATCGGCCGTGCCCAGCACTTCGCGCTGGTCGAGAAAAAGTTGTTACAGAAAAAAGGTATGTTTGAAATCAATTTTAGTGCCGTGCGCCTAACACGAAAGACCTAAGATTAAAATGTTCGGCATTGGTACGCTTTAAAGTGTAGGTATTGACAAAGAAAATGCTTGGTATAGGTTTAGTTTTTGAATTTATGAGGTGTAAAATACCTATATACGCATAAATTACTATACAAGCCCACTTAAAAATAACTTCCACAGCGTATGCCATAAATGATCATTGTTCATCGACATAGTTATGATTGAAATATTATGAGATGCACCCCCTATCGCAGGAATAGCTTGCACCGAGGAGATCAGAAGTTCGACATCCTCCCCGTACGAACTCTACCTTGTAACTGAATGCTAGCTTCCGAGCGGTGTTTTATCATCCAAGAGAAAACGCTGCTGCCGCTTGCTCCGGACAGCGCTGCCCCATCCTGCTCTCTGCTACTTATCTGGCCACCCTAATAGGAATACCACTAACATAAAACACCGCGCCGGCTCTGCTCTGCTCTGCCCTGCTCCACTGCTGTTTGTCTGGCCGCGGCCTTAAACACCGCTCGGAAGCTAGCGGTCAGTTGCACCCTACAGTTCCCACGGAGAAGATGTCGAACTTCTGATCTCCTCGGTGCAAGCTATTCCTGCGATCGGAGGTGCATCTCACAATATTTCGATCATGACTATGTTAATGAACAATGGTCATTTATAGCAGACGCTACGGAAGTTAGTGGTAGGTGGGCTTGTATAGTTATTTATACGTAAATAGGTATTTTCCCCCTCAAATATTGAAAAACTAAACCTATATCAAGCATTTTCTTTCTCAATACCTACATTTTAAAGCGTACCAATGCTGCATATTTTATATGAGGTCTTTTGTGTTTGGCGCATGGCACCAAACTTGACTTGAAACATACCTTTTTTATGTGTAAACTAATAATTTTTTAGTTATAAACATCAATTTTTTTCTTTTAAGTAATACTGAGGAAAGACAAGTTAGGTCATCTGTGAGAGTCAAATATGGAGAGGAAGGATCTTTGACTTTTTCTGGACCAGTGCAAAGCGCTGGGCAAGGCCGATGCAGAAATATTTAGATTTGCGTTTTATCAGTATTACATTGATGAAAATAACTTTGAGAGCAAGCACACAACTAAAAAACTGTTAGTTTCTCCTTAAAACGGTTGTGATGTTCGAGTTCTACGTGAAAATTGCAAATAAATTGAAACTTAGTGCCGCACGCCAGACATAAAAGATCCTTTTATACTTTTATATTTTTTATTAAATTAATAATTTAAAATTCGGATTGTTATATACATATATGTATAAATTTTATAAGCTTGAACGCATACGTTCCTTGTCCTGTAATGTATCTACACGTCCAGCACTGCAAAATAATCCACATTCAAGTATTTATGAGGTCTCAAGTCATTCGTCAGTGAATTATTTGCACGATTATTCTATCAGAAATCATAATTAGCATGTTATCAAGCAATAAATTTTTTGTAGAATTTCCTGGAGCAATTATAAAACAGAATCAAAGCCATTTCAATCATTGTGGGTAGAAACATTGCAGGGAAATCAAAAGTATTATACGACTGTGTACGGATGTACTTGTAATGCTAACAAGATAATGCATAGCATAGTAATATATAGATGTAAATAAACTTAATTGGATGAAATATTTCCAGTTCTACAGCTATTTGATAAGCAAAATTTGAGGTTACCAGTCAAAAAACGCTGCCCTTCGTGGCGCCAAGATTACAACTGCTGCGGACTCAAGACTGGCCGCTGCTGCTTG